>JACEEZ010006011.1:0-12530 GCA_016584305.1 Chionoecetes opilio | reverse complement strand
TAGATATATATATATATATATATATATATTATTATATATGCATATATATATATATATATGTATATATATGCATATATATATATATATATATATATGTCTATATATATGCATATATATATATATATATATATATATATATATATATATATATATATATATATAATATATATATAATATATATATATATGTATATATATGATATATATATATTATATATATATATATATATATATATGTATATATATGCATATAGATAATATATATATATATATATATATATATATATATATATATATGCATATACTGCTGTGACCTTCTTATGTCATACTTTATGAACGATATTGCGAAAAATACATCAAATTATAATTGCTGTATTTGTTAGGCTATAGCATTTCACCGCTGAAGCTGAGTCTTTAAATAAAAAAATTCTATTATAATATCTGGTGTATAATCTCACCTGTTTCAAATGTTCTTTCCCTACTAGCTATGCTTATTTTCTGTCATGTTTGATCGTTTCAAATAAACCTCCATATATATTCAACAAAAATTATTTGCATAAAATATCTGGTGTTGATGTGTTATCGATTTTTCAATCTATATACTACTCATCTAATATACTATAGGAGTAGCCGTGTGTCTGTATGTCTGTCTGTGTGTCTGTTTTGGTTAGCCGAAACTGTAAATTCAATTTTGATGAGAGTAGGCTCAAAAATCGCGGCATGGTCCCATGTCGATTGAATAAATTTGAAGGGGGGTTTTGGGCTAAAAACACTTATAGGAGTATTAGATTACAGGAAGAAACTCTGCGAAAACGCCTTGCTGCATTCCACAAACTCAGTAGACTCATGGACTTAAACGTTTGTGTGCGTGTGTGAGTGTACGTGTGTTGGAATCACACGGAACACAAACGGTTGGAATCACACGGAACGTGGTCTACCCCAGAGGCACTTTGACCAGTGACCAACGACAGCAACAACACGATTGGAGTTTGGAATCACATGTTGTCTAATATATACTACTACTACAAACATCAATACATGGGTCCGAAGGGCCCACAAGCACTTGTCCAATATACTATAGAGTAGCCGTGTGTCTGTGTGTGTGTGTGTCTGTTTTGGGTTGTCGAAACTGTAAATTCAATTTTGATGAGAGTAGGCTCAAATAATCGCAAATAAATCGCATGTGGTAAGCGGCTTGGTCCCATCTCGATTGAATAATTTTGTTTTTGAAGGGGGGTTTTGGGCAAAAAAAACTGTAGGAGTATTAGATTACAAGAAAAAACTCTGCGGTAACGTTTTGCCGTATTCCACAAACTCAGTAGACTCATGGACGTTTGTGTGAGTGTGTGTGTTGGAATCATAACACACAAAGGGTTGGAATCACACGAAACGTGGTCTACCCGAGGCATTTTGACCAGTGACCAACGACAGCAACAACACGATTGGATTTTGAAATCACATGTTGTCTAATATATACTACTACTACAAACATCAATACATGGGTCCGAAGGGCCCACAAGCACTTGTACTATACTAGGATAAAAAAATATCTTTCAAAACGCTCTACAACTTTTGAAAAAAAGTGTCTAACCAAAAGTTTAGCATTAACAGGAATGACGGTTTGCGTACGAAGTCATCATTAGAGTGTCATCATCACACATATTAATCTCATAGTTTCTTTATGCATTTTTCATGTGATTTTGTTTATTCCATAACAACGAAGTTTTTGAATGAATTTAAATATTCTTTAAAGTATTGAATATACAGCTGATTTCGAACCTATTGACTGCGCGGATATAATCAGCATACAAGTATCTTCTACGAAAACAATGCACATTAGCCTTGATAACTATTTTCGTCCTAAAGAACATGTTTATTTGCACAATTTTTGCATATCAATATTAAGGAACATGAATGAAAAAAATAACACTTCTATCACTATTTATTTTGCCATTTTTCACAGTATTTGGGTTTTCACTATCTAATAAATCGCTAACCACCAACGAGCCGGCTAGTCACTTGCGTCACCTCTCTTTCCCTCCAGCAAGGAAGTTGTCCGCCCTCCATCTGCTGTCCCTAACAAAATTTGGGCGATTGTCGACCCTGCATGGGAGCAGTATTGCCAAGTGACAGGTCGTAGCTCTTAATTAAGCAAACTGTGGTTATTCAATAAAACGGGAGGCAGCCAGTGTCACGATGATGGAGTGCAGGGTGCTATGGCGCCTGCACTGATACTCTGGTTCTGTACACTTTATCCATCAACACATTATTTTTCAAAAATCTTACGAATCACATGCAATATAATTAATATTGCTTACTGACTATTTGATGCATCGGGTATGTGTAATGAGGAAAAGTCCATCCACAAAGAGCTTCAGTAGCGTCCCCATGCCGTCATGATGTCACGGACGTCAGTGAATCAAGGTTCAATAATGGTTCCTTGCTCCTTTATAGTGTCACTTAACTCCACCTCAATCAAGGCAGGGAGGTCATTTCTAGCCTCGTAGAACTCAATTTACCGCCCACTATCCTTGTTCACCCAATCGCTGCCAATCGGATGCAAGTACCAGTCTAATGCAATAAAGGTTACATACACCTCGCTCCTCCTCCACCTAACAACAGCCCGATACGCCATGATTTTGCTCGAATTACTATAATTCCTTGTAGATAAATTCTACTGTAGCGTCACTTAGCAAGACCTGTTATTAATATAAATGGATTCCGGCGGCAGCAGCGGGAGTGACGTGTGTGTGTGTGTGTGTGTGTGTGTGTGTATGTGTGTGTGTGTTTGAGAGACTGCGTTTGTGTGTGTGTGTGTGTGTGTGTGTTTGAGAGACCGTGTGTGTATGTGTGTGCCATTGTTTAGCTTATTACGTTTCTGCGGTGCTTGTTATAGATGTTACCCGATGGGTCAGGTAATAATTTCTGATGTTACAAGGGATTTGGTGTGCTTGTAAATATCTACGTGTTCTTATCATTTTTTTCCTATGGTGATATTCTTGCTTGTTGAGAAATTTTCCATGATCATCGTGACTGAATATGTGTATGTGTGCGTGTGCGTGTGCGTGTGCGTGTATGTGTGTGTGCGTGTGCGTGTGCGTGTGCGTGTATGTGTATGTGTATGTGTGTGTCTGTGTCTGTGTCTGTGTCTGTGTCTGTGTGTGGTGTGTGTGTGTGTGTGTGTGTGTGTGTGTGTGTGTGTGTGTGTGTGTGTGTGTGTGTGTGTGTGTGTGTGTGGGTGGACTCCACCCATGTTGAAGCTATACGGTGTATTTGTAAAGTTTGTTTCTCTTCTTTTAAAGACATGTGTTCTACTACGTTCAGTCCTCCTAATCTCATTTCCTTTCTTTCCAAATAACGATTGATTTGTTTTCCACATTGAAATAAATGCATTTTGTAACATTAACTATTTTATGAATTTTGTGTGCTTCTCTTTGCTTTTCTTTCCAATTTGCACGACCATGACAGAGAATCAGCGTTCCACCGATGAACCTGTACACATATTCGCTCTACCAAAACAATAGTGACTCAGACTAATCCTTGCCACGTTCTTGGTGAATTGCTGAAAATCCGATACTCCCAGTCGATGAAAAAGACACATAAAGCAAACTTCACAAGCCCAGCAAAGGGATATGAGCAAGGCTTTTCCCTTGACTGTCAAAGCCTTACTATTAGAATTTGACACATGACAAAATAGACTAACACGTCCTTGACAAAAAAAATACAGACAAAGCGACTTTCAGTACAGTAAACAGGAGTAAAGAGGCAGCGACATTCACTTATTTTAGGCTTCGCTGAAATGAACATTCTGCCTCTAGTTAATGATGCAAATGAAACTCTTCACGCTGCACGACAGTTTCATTCTCGCTTTACAACGCTTCCACTCTCTTTTCCGCAAGGTGAGCGAGCGAGGAATTTCTATAACAAATGCCAGCTTGTGAAAATACCTGTATCACACACACACACACACACACAAGCACACAGACACAGACACAGACACGCACGCACGCACACACACACGCACACGCACACGCACACGCACACACATTGGGGAGGAGGTAGCGGAGTGGTTAGCGTCTCCGACTGGCGTTCTCGGTGACCCGAGTTCGATCCCCGAAGAAAACCAAAACCTTTCTGCACCGTCGAGTGGCCGAAGAACACCCACATGCCCTACCCATCAACTCTACCTTCGATTGCGAGTGCATCGGAGGACACAGGGGGGCGGCATGAGCCTATAATCACAGGCGTCACTATAAGAATCCTGCCTGCGCCACCACGGGCTAGGATCAACCATCAGAGCCCTAAAGTGAACCTCCAGAGCCTATCATCCGAGCCCTGGGTCACCACTGCCTACAGGCGCTATAGGCACATATGTAAAAAAAAAAAAAAAAAAAAACATATATATATAAATACTAGCCGCAAAGCCGCCCTCCGGGCGGTCTTTTTGGCTAGCTCCTGCGGAGGGCTATTGGTGGGCCTTCGGCCCACCAAACACAGCTTTCTGGAGAGTGTGTTTGGTGGGCCGAAGGCCCACCAAACACAGACTCTCCAGATAGCCCCTTCTAACTTTCCTGAAATCATGGATGTAGAAATGTATGTATTAACGCCTTACCCATCACCCCCCACCCATTCACTCACCCATTACCTATCACCCCCCACCCATTCACTCACCCATTACCCATCACCACACACCCATTCACTCACCCATTACCCATCACCTCCCACCTATTCCCTCACCCATCACCCATCACCCCCCACCCATTCACTCACCCATCACCCCACACCCATTACCCATCACCCCACCCATTCACTCACCCATTACCCATCACCCTACATCAAGGTTTCCTCAATTCTCGCAACCCACATTTTTTTTCTTCACAATTCTCGTTAATAGGCTGCTAAAAAAAAAAAAAAATATCGGATCATCTCATAAGTGAGCTCAAAAGTTGCCCCTGGTCGAGCTGGTTCCAAAACTGTGCCATATGATGGGATTGGGGCACGGGGGGGGCACCTATCGCGGACACACACACACACACACTTTCGCTTATATTATTATATATATATATATATATATATATATATATATATATATATATATATATTATATAAAATTATATATATATTATATATATATATATGATACATAGAGACAGACAGACGATTGTCGGCAATAGAGATATACATATACATTCACAGAACATACATACACACATACATACATACATACACTGTCATGTAAACTTTCAGGCATACCTTTTTTTGTTCTTCGCTATTATGCCTTTTTCAAGCATCGATTCCACTTTGAACATTCCAATAAGTTTCGAGAAAGTACTGTTGCCCTCCTCTCTTCTCGATCTTTATTGAAGTGAAAGATAATTATACTAATGGAATTCTAACTATCTGATTTGTAGATTCAGAATGTTTATTTTTTTATATTTAGTAGATTCTTTTCTGGAGGATATACATTATAGATGCACCATTTTTTTCCGAAATGTCTTTTTTTTTATACTAGTACATATATCTCATTGTAGTATTTGCCGGTCGTTCCATTGTATTTTCAATTTTTTACGGAGGGTTCAGAATCAAAGGCGTGATATATCCCCATCATATTTCCTCGGGGTTAATACAGTTTCAGTATAATATCATAGCTCTCAGTGGCCATTTGTTTTCCAGTTTATTTGATGCAACATTTCGCTTTACTCGCTCCCATTCTATCTCAATACATAGTTTAGCACCTCTCTCTCTCTCTCTCTCTCTCTCTTCTTCTCTCTCTCTCTCCTCTCTCTCTCCTCTCTCTCTCTCTCTCTCTCTCTCTCTCTCTCTCTCTCTCTCTCTCTCCTCTCTCTCTCTCTCTCTCTCTTCCTCTCTCTCTCTCTCTCTCTCTCTCTCTCTATATATATATATATATATATATATATATATATATATATATATATATATTTATATCCTTGACATTCCTTCGTATACTTGCCTATTTTCAAATAATGCAATCTTTCAATAATGTTTCCTCTCCTAAACCTATACCTAAATCCCTCCACGTTTCCAAACCCACACACACACACACACACAGGTACTCCGTAGTGTAGTGGTTAGCACGCTCGGCTCACAACCGAGAAGTCCCGGGTTCAATCTCCGATCGGAGCGAAGACAGACGGGCGGTCTTCTTAAAACTCGAGTCACTGTCCACCCACCAGAGAATGGGTACCGGGTGTTAGCCGGGGGTTTGTGACCCGTCTCCCGGGTGGCGGCTTCGGCCAACACTAAACACTAAGGATGAATTATAAAATGAAGATATGGAGACGGGGCAATACGAGTGTAGCTCAGGTCCTGTAAAATACAACTAGATGAATACACACACACACACACACACACACACCGTCCTTATGGTCCAGTGGATAGCGCGCTAGCTTACATTATGTGGTAGCCGGTTGGTAGCCGGTTCGAATCCACACTGCTCACGGGGATTTTTCACAGACTAATTCGGGCGGTTACTGTCCCCCTTGAGGAAGGGATGGGTGTGTGTGGTGTGTGACGTCCCAGCATTATCCTAAGATCGGTAATAATGAGCTCCAAGCTAGCACTGGGAGGGGTGAAACTGGCGATCGCGAGCCAGCTCGCGTGGACAAGACCATGGGTGAATACCACACACATTCACACACACCGTAGTGTAGTGGTTAGCACGCTCGGCTCACAACCGAGAAATCCCGGGTTCAATACCCGGAGGCATATTCCCGTTTTCTGGTACAGTATGTCGCGTTTACTCTTGAACACGTCTGGTTAGGTTACGTTAGGTTACGGACAAGTTAGGGTAGGTTTCCTGGACTTACAACGGTAACTTTGTGTGGAATCACAATGAGGATATTTTCGAGATAATCCTATGGTTAGTTAGTTTTCGGAGCTACAGCCAAGCATCTTCACTCGGAAACCACATACTCCCATAAAGTTGGGGAATATATACCCGGGAGTTACGGAGAAAGATGGGCGGTCTCCTTAAGATCCGAGCTCCTGTTCACCAGCAGTGAATGGGTTCCGGGTGTTGGCCGGGGGTTTGTGTCCCGCCTCCCAGGGTGGTGGCTTCGGCCAACAAGCACTAAGTAAGCAAAATAAAAATGTTGATATGGAAGCGGGTCCATAATGTCTCATCTTCCTGTATATATTCTAATTTTCTTGCTTGCTTGCTTTCCTGCTCTCAAAGCTTGCTGTTGAGTATATGTGCGCAACGATATCACTTTATCTAGTACCCACGGTCTTGGATCTTTCCAATTTTCTACCATCTGGCTTTGACTTAAATGTCACTCTCTTGCTATATTTATATGTGCTATATATATATATCTCACCTAACTCCTCGGACTATGTAAAATTCTTCGCCTATTTAACATAAAAATTGCAGCACATCTCATCTCATTTTCCTTTTGCAGAAATTTCCATTCCTGGGGATTTCAATGTTCACCACCAGCATTGGCTATCATCTTCTTTCACTGACCAACCTGGTGAACAAGTCTACAACTTTTCTATTCTCCAAGACCTAGAGCAGCTGGTGCAGCACCCTATCCGTATTCCTGACCGCCTTGGAGACACGCCCAACATTCCTGATCTTTTTCTGACTACTAACCCTTCTGCTTACTCTGTGAAACTATTCTCTCCGTTGGGTTCCTCTGATCACAATCTTATATCTGTAACTTGTCCTATCGCCCCGGTGTCACCTCGGGACCCACCTAAGCGGAGGTGCTTCTGGCATTTCAACTCAGCTGATTGGGAGGATCTAAGGCAGTACTACTCTGATTTTGCATGAATTTATTATTGCTTCCATGTCAGAGACCCATGCCAGAGATCTCTTTGTGCAGAGCGCATATACTGAGGTCATTGTCTCTGGCTTAGAGACGTACATTCCACACACTTTCTCTAATCCTAAAGACTGACAATTTTGGTTTAACTCTGCTTGTTCTCATGCTGTCCAAGATAGAAGATAGAGTTAGCCGGCTCACAGACTGTACCGTAGCCATCCACCTCCTAAAACTCATGCCCTTTATATTTTTGCCCGTAATCATGCTAAATCTTTACTTCAACTAACCCAAAACTCTTCCATTTATAGAAAATGTCAAAGTATTTCTTAATCAAACTCCTCTCGTGACTTCTGGCATCTAGCTAATCAAGTATAGGCGCCCAGCCTCTGGCCCTTTTGTTTTTGGCTCAGTTCTTGCGGCTGGAACGTGACAGCGAGCCACGTTCCAGCCAATTAACTTATTACGCTAATTACTCATTAAGGGCTTGTTCTAGGCAAAAAGTTTGTTTCACTGACCACCATTGATTTTGAAAGCACTACTTGCATGTCAAATTTCAGCTCAATCCGACAATATTTAGGAGTAGTTATTCAACTTTTTTGGCTTAAATTTGGGGTCCATCCCCTTACGCGAATGGGTCTTATGGTAAGTAGCAGCTCGCTTCGCTCGCTGCCAATCAAGTATAGGGTCCAGCCTCGGGCCCCCTTTTGCTTTGGCTCAGTTCTTGCGGCTGAACGTGGCAGCGAGCTCAAGCTTTTAAATAAAGGGGAAAAGAAAAAGAGGGGTCACTTCAAAAGGTAGCAAAGAACGTCACAATCAGTTTTTCAGGTATTCAATTGCATTTGATCAAATCATGAGACAGATTGGTCAGAAAATAAAAAGCTTGTTCCACAGACCCCCATTTATTTTGACAGCAACTTGCATGTCAAATTTCAGCTCATCCGACAATTTTTTAGGAGTATTTTATTCACTTTTTGGCTTACGAATGGCTCCACTCCACTTACGCGAATGGGTCTTATGGTAAGTAGCAGCTCGCTTCGCTCGCTGCCAATCAAGTATAGGCGTCCAACATCTGGCCCCTTTGCTTTTGGCTCAGTTTTTGCGGCTGGAACGGGGCAGCGAGGCACGTTCCAGCAAAAAACTCATTACGCAAATTTAACCCCATTAAGGGCTTGTTCTACGCAAATAGTTTGTGCACAGACCCCCATTGATTTTGACAGCACTACTTGCATGTCAAAATTTCAGCCTCAATCCGACAATATTTAGGAGTAGTTACTCACTTTTTGGCTTAAATTTGGGTTTTCCACTCCCCTTCCCACGAATGGTCTTATGGTAAAAACATAAAAACATAAGAAAATAAGGAAGCTACAAGAGGCCGCGAGGCCTACACGTGGTAGTTCCTGTCACCTAACACTACCTACATCCACCTTTCATCCCCATCCATGAACTTATCCAGCTCCCCTTTAAAGCTCCCTAATGACTCCGCACTAATACCGGTCTACTGAGACCATTCCACTCATTCACCACCCTTTTTGTGAACCAGTTTTTCCCTATTTCCTTTCTAAATCTACGCTTTTCCAGCTTGAACCCGTTACTTCTTGTTCACCCCGGGTTTTAAAAGCCGTAAGAACTTTTCCTACCTCTCCTTTATTAAATCCCTTTATCCACTTAAAAACTTCTATCAGATCGCCCCTTACTCTGCGTCTCTCGAGTGAGTGTAATTTTAATAACTTCAATCTCCTCTCATAACAAAAGGGTTACGCACCCCTTGTATCATTTTGGTCATCCTTCTCTGCACTTTTTTAACAACACATATCCTCCTGTAATATGGAGACCAAACTGAACTGCATAGTCTAGGTGAGGCCTGACTAGAGCCAGATAAAGCTTTAGAATAACTTCCGCACTTCTACTTTTAACACTTTGGTAATGAACCCTAATACCTTTTAGCTCTATTTCTGGGCCTCAATACATTGTTTCCTAGGTCGGAGGTCTGGGTCACCCTCACTCCAAGATCTTTTCACCTTCTGATTTTTTCAGCGATACATTGCTTATGGTGTATCTATTACCAGGGTTTTTTCTACCAACATTCATAACGCTACATTTATCAATTTTAAAATTTCCCATCTGCCATCTGACTCCCCAGGGCGTTAAGTTTATCTAAGTCCCCTGCAATTGTTTACGTCAGACTGTGATCCAATAATCCTACCTAACTTAGTATCATCAGCAAACTTGCGGGATACACTGCTAATCCCACTATCCAAGTCGTTGATGTAAATAAAAAATAGTAATGGGCCCAAAACAGCCCTTGTGGAACTCCACTTGTCACCAGTCCCCATTCAGATTTGGAACCTTTAATTGTAACCCTTTGTTCCCTATTACTTAGCCAAGCTCTGATCCAATGAAGAACCTTCCCATCTATACCATGAGCCTAACCTTATTTAAGAGTCGCTCGTGTTTTACTTGTAAAATGCCTTACTAAAGTCCAAATATATTATATCATAATCCTTATCATTATCTGCCGTCTCATAAACTTTCCTATAAAAACTCAATAAATTGGTGAGACATGACTACCCTTGGTAAATCCATGTTGTGAGTCATTGATCAAATTTATGTTTATCTAAGTGCTCTCTAATGTTTTTGCAATAATAGATTCCAATAATTTACCCACCACTGATGTTAGACTTACGGGTCGTTTAATTTGACTTTAGTCCTCTGTCTCCCTTCTTAAATATGGGAACAACATTTCCTTTCCTCCACAATAATGGCACATCGCCTATCTCAACGATTTCCTAAAAATGTGCACTAACGCTCACTAACAACCTCCTGCATTCCTTTAATACCCTGGGGTACACTTCATCTGGTCCTGGCGATTTAAATGGTTTCATTTTTTCTATACCCTCTTCCACCATTTCCCTAGTTATCACAATATCTTTGAGTTTCTCCTCATCGCTTCCTTTGAACATCTGTTCACTATCAGGTATCGTCTGTGTATCCTCCTCCGTAAAAACACTTAAGAAATAATCATTTAGACTCCTACACATATCCTCATCCGTATTAAGACCTCACCTTGTCCTGACCTTAAGGGCCCAACTAATTCCCTTGTCTTTGTTTTTAAACCTGATAGAACCCCTTTGGTCCCTGTTCGCTTTTTCTGCTACTTTAATCTCATAATTGTTCTTAGCAACTCGAGTTAAATTTTTTCACTGTCCTCGCCATCACGTTATACTGTTCTTTTTTTACCAACCTGCCTTGAACCTTAAATAAATGTTTTTTTTACTCCAATGTGGTGTTTTTAAATTGGTGGTCATCCATTTTTGGATCACTCTTTCTGGACCTTATTTCCCTATAAGGGGTATTTCTTTTCTGTCCGTCAATTATATTTCCCTTTCAAATGAGGTATAATCCTCCCAGCTCCGACCTCACTTCCCCTTCTAACCTCTCTAATTACCTCCTCAGCCCTGACCTCACTTCCCTGTCTAACCGCTCTAATTATCTCCTCAGCCTCGACCTCACTACCATATCTGACCGCGCCAATTACCTCCAGGTGCCTTCCTAATCCTTCATAATTTGGGCCTTTCCACCTGACAACGCCTTGTCCTGGACACTTTCTGCTCCTCCATCCCACACCTCTTATTAATAACCTCCAGGTGTTTCTTAATCCCGCATAATTGGCCTTTTTGAAATTAGGTATTCGATGCCTATTGCCACTTAATTTTCCAACCTTCCCATTTTAAGCTAAATCTGATCTCATAATGGTCGCTATTATCTAAACTCCCCGACCTCCACATTTGTAACTAAATCGTCTCTATTGTCAGCAATAGATCTAGAATATTATCTCCTCTAGTAGGCTCCTTGATTGCTTTACTTAGGAAGTTATCCTGGATTATATTTTAAAAATTCATCTGCATCGCTGTCACCTATGATTAAATCCCAGTCTATATTCCTAAAATTAAAATCTCCCACCACGCATAATCGATTTTTATCTGCAGGCCTTGTTATTTCTTCCCATATAGGAGCTGAATCCTCTTTACATAATTTGGAGGCCTATACACTACACCCAAAACCATTTTCTCAGTTCCCTCCGTAAACCCGGTAAGTAGCAGCTCGCTTCGCTCGCTGCCAATAACATCTTTAACACTTTTTCTTCTGCATCTTTCCCTCCTATGCTTCATCCGGAAGGCCCCCACAGCTGTCTCATCTATTTCTAAAGCTGAATTCTTCGCTCAAACCTTGCCGAAAATTTCCCCTCTGGTTGATGAAGGGCTTGAACCTCCTTCTCCTCACCTCTGATATTATGCCTGTTATCAAGTCCTTTGTAAGGTGTTTTCCTTGCGTTTTGGCCTAGATCTCGAAGGGTTACGGTCTTGACGGAGTCCCTCCTATTGTTCTCAAAAACTGTGCTTTTGTGCTCGCACCCTGCCCGATCAAACTTTTCCGTCCTTGTCTATCCCACTTCCATCTTTCCTTCTTGCTGGAAGTTTGCTCACATCCAACCTGTTCCTAAGAAAGGTGACCGTTCTAATCCTTCAACTACCGTCCCCATAGCTTTGACTTACTACCTTTCTAAAGCTTTTGAATCTATACTCAATAAGAAGAGTATTAAGCATCTATCTGCTCACAATATTCTATCTGATCATCAGTACGGTTTTCGTAAAGGGCGATCTGCTGGCGATCTTCTATAGCTTCCAAAAGGGAAACTTTGTCATCCTCCTTTAGGGGTTTCGGTAACTTTTTCTGTTACCCTTGAAAA
>JACEEZ010006009.1:50000-56756 GCA_016584305.1 Chionoecetes opilio | reverse complement strand
AGAGAGAAAAAGGAGAGAAGGAGAAGAGAGAGAGGAGAGAAGAAGAAGAAAGGAAAAAAGAAGAAAGGGACGACAAAAATACAGAAGGGGGAAAAGAAAAGAAAAAGAGAGGAGAGAGGAAGAGAAAGGAGAAAAGAAGAGAAGAGAGAAATGGTCCTCCTTATACACTTCCCTTTAAACACATTTTCATTTTTTTTTATTTCAACTGGTATGACTCCTCTCTCTCCTCTCTCTCTCTCTCTCCTCTCTCTTCCTCTCTTCTCTCTCTCTCTCCTCTCTCTCCTCTCTCTTCTCTCTCCCCTCTCTCTCTCTCTCTCCCCTTGGTCCTTCCCTCTTGATATGAGATAGACTGTTCTTCTAAAAAGTCTTTTTCACAACTGTACTTCAACTGTGAATAAAAGTATTGAATCTGTATCTGAATTCTCTCTCTCTCTCTCTCTCTCTCCTCTCTCTCTCTCTCTCTCTCTCTCTCTCTCTCTCCTCTCTCTCCCCTCTCTCTCTCCATTATGACCTCATTGTATTCAATCACCATGCAACGCGCTGATGATGGTGATGATATATGTAGTGGTGACAACATGAGTGATGACGAGGACTTAAAATGGTATGATAATGTGTGGCTAAATAAGGCTAAAGGGGTTAAGGGTGAGGGGGTGGGGGGGAAAATGAATGAAGGGGGTGAAAAAAAAGGAAAAAGGAAAGGGGTAAAAAGGGAAAAGGAAGGAAGGGATGAAGGGAAGGGGTAAAGAAGGGGTGAAGAAAAAAAAAGGGGTGAAAAAAAGGAAAGAAAAAAAGAAAAAAGAAAAAAGAAAAAGAGAAAAAAAAGGGGGAAAAAAGGGGGTGAAGGGGGTAAAGGGAAAAAGGGTGAGAAAAAGCTAAAAAAAAAGAAAAAAGAAAAAAAGGGGGGAGAAAAAGAAAAAAAAAAAAGAGAAAATAAAGAGGAGGTGAAGGGGGGTGAAGGAAGGTAAAGGGAGGGGGAAAAAAAAAGGGTGAAGAAAAAGAGGGGGAAAAAAGGAGGGGGGTGAAGGGAAAAAGGGGGGGGAAGGAAGGGGTGCAGGAGGAGTGAAGGAAGGGGTGCAGGAGGAGTGAAGGAAGGGGTGCAGGAGGGGTGAAGGAAGGGGTGAAGGAAGGGGTGAAGAAGGGCCGCCTCAGCATCAAACTCGTGCCTTTCCACCTCGTCACTTTTACCACCAAAGGCAAACAGATTAGGAACTTGCAACGTCAGTAGTTAAGACAGCCCTCCTCCTCCTCCTCCTCCTCCTCCTCCTCCTCCTCCTCCTGACTACCACCCCCTCCACACACGTCTCCTGGCAAGGGTTTATGATCCCAAGGGCACGTCAAAGCCTGCCGCACCCCCGACCTCTTCGTCAGCAGAAAGGATTATATGAGTGTGATAAACCCATTTGTAAACAGACTTTCTTATAAATACATGTCTGATTATTCTTCTGGGTATTATTCCAGATGAACACCGAACTCACTTTGGTGGACGAAACTATTTCTTTCTGGTGAGTTTTTTGATGTGTTGGGAATTAATATGTTAACCGTTTCTGTCGCAATTTTTTTTTTTTTTTTTTTTAGGTAATTTTTTTTTTTTTTTTTGTTTTGTTAGGTAAAGGTTAGGTTAGGTTCAATTTTTTTGCATAGGTTCAATTATTTTATTTATTTTTTCATTTTTGCATAGGTTCAATTTTTTTATTTTTCATTTTTGCATAGGTTCAATTAATTTTTTCTCATTTTTGCATAGGTTCAATTATTTTTTTCTCATTTTTGCAGGTTCAATTATTTTTTTATTTTTCATTTTTGCATAGGTTCAATTTTTTTTTTTTTTTTCATTTTTGCATAGGTTCAATTTTTATTTTTTTTTTATTTTTGCATAGGTTCAATTATTTTATTTTTTTTATTTTTGCATAGGTTCAATTTTTTTTTTTTTTTTTCATTTTTGCATAGGTTCAATTATTTTTTTTTTCATTTTTGCATAGGTTCAATTATTTTTTTATTTTTCATTTTTGCATAGGTTCAATTATTTTTATTTTTTTCATTTTTGCATAGGTTCAATTTTTTTTTAGTTTTCATTTTTGCATAGGTTCAATTTTTATTTTTTTTCATTTTTGCATAGATTCAATTATTATTATTTTTTCATTTTTGCATAGGTTCAATTTTTTTTTTTTCATTTTTGCATAGGTTCAATTATTTTATTTTTTTCATTTTTGCATAGGTTCAATTATTTTTTTAGTTTTCATTTTTCCATAGGTTCAATTTTTTTTTTTTAGGTAGGGGTTAGGTTAGGTTCAATTATTTTATTTTTCATTATTGCAACAAAAAATATTTGCGACAGAAACGGTTATTAGCAGATGAATTCACAACGCATCAATAATCATCAGAAAAAAATTGTTTCGTCCACCAAAGGAAGTTCGGTGTTCATCTGGAAATTTACCTTCTGATGGAGTTATCTTGTAGTAACTGTTGCTTGCTCGCTCGATCGTTATCTCTCTCTCTCTCTCTCTCTCTCTCTTCTCTCTCTCCTCTCTCTCTCTCTCTCTCTCTTCTCTCTCTCTCTCTCTCTCTCTCGCTCTGACAACAAGCTGAGTCAAGTCTTTCCTCCTAATCTAGTAGCCTCTCTCCTCTCTCTCTCTCTCTCTCATCTCTTCTCTCACGTACTTCGTCTTCTCTCTCTGACAACAAGCTGGGTCAAGTCTTTCTCCTAGTCTAGTAGCCTCTCTCTCTCTCTCTCTCTCTCTCTCTCCTCTCTCTCTCTCTCTCTGACACACAAGCTGGGTCAAGTCTTTCTCCTCCTAGTCTAGTAGCCTCTCTCTCTCTCTCTCTCTCTCTCTCTCATCTCCTCTCTCCTCTCTCTCTCTCTCTCTCTCTCTCTCAGGACAACGCCTCAACAGGTGTTTCCTGCTGCTGCTGGTGATTACCTTGCACACACACACACACACACACACACACACACACACACACCACACAGCGGACTCTCCCAACACACGCACACACGCCCAGTCGCCCACTCATCCTGCCCGTACCCCCCCCAAACACACACACATACACACACACACACACACACACACACACACTAATCTTCCACTAACTAAAAAAAAAAGAAGAAAAAAAGCGTAATATTATACTCAAAACTTTTATATATTTTGCTGCAATTAGGTTAATGGTATACAATAGTGCGTGCGTGTGTGTGTGTGTGTGTGTGTGTGTGTGTGTGTGTGGTGGTGTGTGTGTGTGTGGTGGTGTGTGCGTGTGTGTGTGTGCGTGTATGTGAAATTAAAGAGGAAAGTATATTCAAGTACCCCCTCCCTCCCCCCCCTCTTCTTCCCTCCCTACCCCTCTCTCCTCCTCCTCCCTCCCCCTTCCCCCCCCCTTTCCTCATCCGCTGGGTAACCTTCCCCACCACTTCCTTCCCTCTCCCCTTCCCCCCTTCCTCCCCCTTCCCCCCTCCCATCCTCCCTCCCCCCCCTTCCTTCCTTCCCTCCCTCCCCTCTGACCTTCCTCCATCCGTTCGCTAATTCTCTCCATTCCTCCGTTTTTTTCCTCTCTCCTCTCCTCTCTCTCTCTCTCTCTCCACTCTCTCTCTCTCTCTCTCTCTCTCTCTCTCTCTCTCTCTCCTCTCCTCTCCTCTCCTCTCTCTAACACCGTGGCTCTTAACAGGGGGTACAAAACCTTACACCTGGGGGTACGAGACATGCTGACCAATAATTCAATATCATATTTATAAAGAGGCTGGAATTATATATTTGTAATTATTTTGTGTCATCAATTGTCTGAACCACCTGGAGTCCAACCCATCATTAACCCCTTCACGCCCAGATCTTTCCTTTGTAGTAGTAGTAGTAGTAGTAGTAGTAGAGTAGTAGTAGTAGTAGTAGTAGTTAACCCCTTCACACCCAGATCTTTCCTTTGCTATATGAAATCGTCTGTCGTTAGCTATTAAATAACGAAAAGTAACTGAATATACCACATTAGTTAGTGGACAAGGATACTAAACAGGTCATAGCTATTAAATATTGCTTATAATCACTAAAAATCGTCTCATGGTGGTCATATTACAATGGAAATGACGTTCTGGGCCTCAAGGGGTTGAGTCGTATAATAACTTGTACAATATATTAGAGTATTATTATGTAGCATTGAAGTTAGTGAAAGTAAAAGGATCCTTACTCTAATTATATACTTTTTTCTGGCTGGGGGGATGGGGGGGTGGGTGGGGTTGGGGGGGGGAGGGTTACGAGCCAAATTGATGAGATCTCAAAGGGTACGAGCCTTGGAGGAAGTATGACCTCCATGGTACGAACACTAAAAAAGCTTAACCCCTTGAGACCCAGAACGTAATTTCCATTGTAATTTAGCTACCATGAGACGATTTTTAGTGACTATAAGCAATATTTAATAGCTATGACCTGCTTAGCTAGGATCCTTGTCGACTAGCTAATATGGTTAATTTAGTGACTTTTCGTTATTTAACAGTTATAGTCTATTTTTTTTATTATAGTTAAAATGCAGTAAGGAAGCCACGCCCCCTGCCTCCCCTTCTATTCTACGGGGCAGCTGATTGGTGCATTCCTCGTATCATCACTACCAATCACAATATCTTCACTACTTAACAGCGGCGTGACCACTGGACAGCAATCTTCACTACAGAGGGTGACAAAATAAAAAATCCCTTTGTAGTGAAGATTGCTCTGTCCAGTGGTCACGCGCTGTTAAGTAGTGAAGATATTGTGATTGGTAGTGATGATACGAGGAGTGCACCAATCAGCTGCCCCGTAGAATAGAAGGGCAGGCAGGGGGCGTGGCTTCCTTACTGCATTTTGACCTTAATAAAAAAAATAGACTATAACTACTGACGATTTTATATAGCCAAGGAAAGATCTGGGCGTGAAGGGGTTAAGAACAGCTCGCAAGGAAAGACAGTGATAAAATAAATAATAATAATAATAAATAAGAATAAAGATGAATAAGTGAAAAATAATAAATGTAAAGATAAATGAAAAAGGGCCAAAAAAAGACAAAAATAACGAAAGAAGTAAATTAGAGAGAGAGAGAGAGGAGAGAGAGAGATAGAGAGAGAGAGAGAGAGAGAGGAGAGAGAAGAGAGAGAGGAGAGGAGAGAGAGAGAGAGAGAGAGAGAGAGAGAAAGAGAGAGAGAGAGGAGAAGAGAGAGAGAGAGAGAGAGAGAGAGAGAGAGAGAGAGGAAGAGAGAGGAGAGAGAGAGAGAGAGAGAGAGAGAGAGAGAGAGAGAAGAGAAGAGAGAGAGTGTGTATGATAAGAAAAAGAAAAGAGAGAGAGAGAGAGAGAGAGAGGGGAGAGAGGAGAGAGAGAGAGAGAGAGAGAGAGAGAGAGAGAGAGAGGTAAGCACATGGACATAATTAATGAACCAATGAAGTGTTTTTAGACCGAGCATAGATAAGACTGATAACGTGTGTGTGTGTGTGTGTGTGTGTGTGTGTGTGTGTGTGTGTGTGTGTGTGTGTGTGTGTGTGTGTGTGTGTGTGTGGGTTTTGTGTGTGTAAAAATCTGATAAGGGAATCAATGACTAACAAGGAAGAATAAATTTAAATAAGGGAGATAAGGGAGATTTTTATAAGAGGAAAAAGAGGAGAAATAAAAATAATAAAGAAGATAAGTAATAAGAGACTAAGAGAATCAAGAGGAATTATTTATTATTTATCTAGAGAAAGTTTTTTTTTTTTAGGGAAGAGAGAGGAAAGGACTTTTTTTTCCCTCAGATTAACTAAATCAGAATAACTACACTGAATAACTTTAACTAGAATAACTAAAATAAATAGAATAACTAAAATCAGATAACTAAACAGTCAATAAAGCAAAAAAAAAAATGATAAGATAAAAATAATTGCTCAATACAATAAAAAAAACGAAGTAAATATAATGAGACAAATTTAAAGGAAATAATAGAAAAAACAGCAAGGGAATAAACGTCTGGGAAAAAATTATAATGAGAGTTCACAGGAAATAGTTATCATAGGAAGAAAAAAACGTTAGCGGAAAAACGTACATACTGACAGGGAGAATTCATGTACGTATATAATTATCATGTGAACGGAACTAAACGCACATAAAAAAAAAAAAAAAAAAAAAAATATGAACGAGGAAAAACGTCACTCTACCGTAGATGACACTATAGTCGCCAGTCACTCGCCACTGCACTAATGTCGCCAGGCACAATACTACCGTAGATAACACTATAGTCGCCAGTCACTCGCCACTGCCCTAATGTCGCCAGGCACAATACTACCGTAGATGACACTATAGTCGCCAGTCACTCGCCACTGCACTAATGTCGCCAGGCACAATATATTACGATTTTAGCATCACTACAGCCTTGTATGTGCCACTGAAGACATGTAGTGTGATGTACGTAATATAAACTACTGTGTATGCGTCTTCAGTGGTACATACAAGTCTGTAGTGATGCTAAAATTCATAATATATTGTGCCTGGCGACATTAGTGCAGTGGCAAGTGACTGGCGACTATAGTGTTATCTACGGTAAGAAGAAAAATAACTATATTACTTTGATTTAAGATTACGAGATTATATTAAGATTAAGATATTATACTTTAAGATTACGATTATATTACTTACATTTTTTACGTAAGTTTTTCCCCAAAGATTTATTTCCCTTCGTGATAAATGACTTATCTTTATAATTATTATTTATTTCATATTTTTACATTTCTCATCAATTTCCTCCTCCCTTTCATTAATTGCACACATAAATAAAATTAAAAA
>JACEEZ010006009.1:40000-47500 GCA_016584305.1 Chionoecetes opilio | reverse complement strand
TATGTAATGTGAGGAATGGCTCTCTCTCTATCTCTATCTCTCTCTCTCTATCTCTATCTCTCTCTCTCTCTCAATCATAAGCCCATATTATGACGTTTACAGTACAATCCACTACGCGCACGAGAAAGAGAGAGAGAGAGGGGAGAGAGAGAGAGAGAGAGAGAGGAGAGAGAGAGAGAGAGAGAGAGAGAAAGGGAAAGAAGGGCCCTTGTCAACCACCACCAACACACGTGGCAAAGTGGACACGTGCATATTCTCTCTCTCCTTTTCCCCTCTCTCTCTCTCTCTCTCTCTCTCTCTCTCCCCTCTCTCTGTTTTCCCTTCCTTCTTCAGCTTAGTATTCTTCCATTCTTCACCACCACCACATACACACATGCATACATACATACATACATACTTATATACATACATACATACTAATACATACATACATACTTATATACATACATACTTAATTTCATTACTACAAATTAAAGTCCCTTTACTAATTACTCTCTCCATTACATTACTATATGATATACTATTTTTCCTAAACTATACACTACATACCCTACTACCATACTATACTACTACTACCAAACACCCCCACCACCATCATTACTACTATTATGAACTACTTTTACTATACACTATACCTACTTTCTAACTATAACTACTACTACCACCTACTACTACACCATCACCCCCACCACCATCATTACTACTATATTGTAACTACTACACTACTACTACTAAATATACTAACTACTACTATACTACCACCACTACTACTACTACATCACCACACCACCTCATTTACTACTACTTTTTGTAACTACTACTACTACTACTACTACTACTACTACTACCACCACTACTACTAATACTTACTACCACCATCACCACCACCATCATTACTATACTATGTATACTACTACTAACCACTTACCTACCTAACTACCACTAAAATCTTCTTTCTCTCTCCTTTCTTCTCTTTTCAAATTTCTTTTCTTTCTTCCATTTCCCCCTTTTTCCCATTTTTTACTTTTTTTGTAATTAAATATTTCCTCTACTCTACCTCTTCTACCTATCTCTTATCCCCTCTCTCTCCAATCAAACCCCTCTTATAATTTAAAGAAAATACTACCCCACAAAAACAAAAAAAAAAATAAAAAAAAAAAAAAGAAAAAAAAAAGAAAAACAAAAACCTTTCCAACCACCACCAACCCCCTCAATACACGGGAATTCTCTCTCCTCTCTCTCCCTTTTCCCCCCTCCCCCCCTCTTTTCCTTATTCTCTTTTCCCCATTTACTAACCCAACCCACCACCACAAACCCCCACGGGCAACAGTCAAAAACGGGGCCCAACATTTTTTTGGAACAACAAAAAACATAGAAAAAAAAGGGGCAAAACTTTTAAATTAAAAAATCCCGACATAAAAGAAAAAGGGGATATTAAAACAAAAACAAAAATAAACGAATTTTAAAAATAAGAATTTTCATTATTTAAAAAAAGGGCTATTTAAAATTTAAAAATCGCGGGGGCCTATAAAAACGGGATGGGTAGGAAATTCGATGGTTTTTAAAATTTTATACTACTTAAACTAACTATTTAAATTTAATACTATTTAAACTTTATACTACTAAAACCATGGCTCCCAAACCCCCATATTACAAAACGACTTATTGTAAATTTAAAATTACTGAAAATTTCTACTATTTAAATTTTAATACTACTAAAATACTAATACAAAAACCCCCACTACTACTGAAAAACTTATACCCCCAAAAACCCCAATATTCCCTTAAATTTAATACTATTTAAATTTCCAATACTATTTAAATTAATAACCTAAAACCCCCTTTCCCCCCAAAACCATCATTAAAACTACAACTATTGTAAATTTAGATACTAAAAAATTTCTACTAAAAAACCAAATACTCCCAAACCAATCGGGCACGTAAACCGTTTAAAAATTTTTTCCCTTCAAACAACAAAACCAATAGGAGGAAAGTGGTCGAAATTGTTGGCAAGGGAAATGAAAACCGAAAACGGGGATGGGGTTTAAACGAAAACAGAAATAAGGCCTTAAAAAGGAAAGGTAACTTCAATAGGCTATTGTAAACTTGGATAGGCAAATGAAAAATTCAAAAGGCTACTGTAAACGGGGGATAGGCTATTTGTAAATTTAATAGGCACTGTAAAAACTTCGAAAAAAGGCTATAAAAACTCGATAGGCAAACTGAAAATTTGGGATAGGCACTGAAACTTAAAGGCTACTGTAAACTTCAATAGGCTACTGTAAACTTCAATGGGGTTTACTGTAAACTGGAAAAGGCTACTGAAAAACTTAATAGGTACTGAAAAAATTTGGATAGGCTACTGTAAACTTCGATAGGCTACTGTAAACTTCAATAGGCTACTGTAAACTTCGATAGGCTACTGTAAACTTGGATAGGCTACTGTAAACTTGGATAGGCTACTGTAAACTTCGATAGGCTACTGTAAACTTCGATAGGCTACTGTAAATTTCGATAGGCTACTAAAAATTGATGGCGAAACCCCTTTTTATGAAAGGGAAGAATAAGTAAATAGAAAAGGCAATGAAAAATTGTGGTAAAATTTTTGAAAATAGTAAATTGTTGGGTAAATTTAAGATAATATTTTAAAAGACAAAATATAAAATAGTTTTTGGGAAAATAGTTAAGAAATAGTAAAATAGTTGGTAAATAGTAAGATAATAGTAAAAATTTGGTAAATGGGAAAAAGAAAAATAGTTGGGAAATGGGTAAAAATTTGGAAAATAGTAAGAAATTTAAGTAAAAAGTAAGAAATAGTAAGAAAAAAAGTAAAAATTTGGAAAAATTTGAAAGGTAAAATTTGGGAAATAGAAAGGAAAACAGAAAGAAATAGTAATTTAAATATTTAAGTAAAATTTGGTAATGAAAGGTAAACAGTAAGTAAATAGTAAGTAAACAGTAAGTAAATAGTAAGTAAATAGTAAGTAAATAGTTAAGTAAATAGTAGGTAAATAGTAAGTAAATAGTAAGTAAATAGTAAGTAAATAGTAAAATAGTTGGTAAATAGTTGGTGAGTAGTAAGTAATTAGTAAGTAAAATATAATTAACAAAATATAAAACGAAAAACAAAAATAATTAACGAAATATAAAACGAAAAACAAAAAATAATTAACGAAATATAAAACGAAAAACAAAAATAATTAACGAAATATAAAACGAAAAACAAAAAATAATTAACGAAATATAAAACAAAAAACAAAAAAAATTTAACAAAAATATAAAACGAAAAAAAAAAAAAAATTAACAAAAATTTTAAAAACAAAAAACCCAAAAAAAAATTTAACGAAAATAAAAACAAAAAAAAAATTTTAAAAAAATGAAAAAATGAAATGAAATAGGGAAAATTTAAAAAAAAATATATATTATAAGGGTTTTTTAAAGGGTTTAGAAACCCACCATTACCACCACCACCACACCCATCACCACCACCTCAGCCCCCACCACCAAGGTTTCCTCAAGGTTCTTCTCTGCCCCCCCCCCCCTACCCCCTCTTAATTAATCCCTCCCTCAAGGTCGACAGGCATCCCCACCTTTACCTACCCCCCAACCCCCACAATCGATCCCCTCCCCCTCTCTCCCCCCCTCCCACTCCTCCATTTGCTCCAGCTAAGACGAGGTCACCCACATATGAGAGTTAAAAAAGAGAGAGAGGAGAGAAGGGGGAGGGGAGGAGGGGAGGGAGGATTGGGGGGGAGAGAGAAGGGAAAAAAGGGGAGAGAGAGAGAGAGAGAGGGAGTGTTTTGGGTAACTAATTTGGTAGATATTTTAAAATAAAAAAAAAAAAAATAAAAAAGGGCAGATAGAAAATAGAGATAGAGAAGAGAGAGAAAAAGGAGAGAGGAGAGAGAGGGAGCGAAAGAGAGAGAGAGAGAGAAAAAGAGAGAGAAAAAAAAGAGAGAGAAAAAGGGAAAAAAGTACAAATTTTCAACACAGTAAAGCGGAAGTTTATTTTATTAACTTCTTTCCGGGCCATGTATTTCGTGGGGAGAGAGAGAGAGAGAGGGAGGGGAGAGAGGGGAGAGAGAGGAGAGAGAGAGAGAGAAAAAAAAGAGAGAGAAAAAGGGGAAAGAAAAAAAGAGAGAGAGATGGGGGAGAGAGAGAGAGGGGAGAGAACCAAAAAAAAAAAAAAGGAGAGAGAGGGAAAAAAAAAAAAAAAAAAAAAAAAAGGGGGAGAGATAGGGGATAGAGAAGAGAGAAAAAAAAAGAGAGAGAAGAGAAGGGGAAGAGATAGAGAAGGGAGAGGGGAGAGAGAGAGAGAGAGAGAGGAGAAAGAGAGAGAGAGAGAACAAGAAACAAGGAGAAGGAAAAAAAAAAAAGAGGGGTAAATTTGAGAATTTTGGGGGTAAAGAAAAAAAAAAGGGGAAATAGAGTTTTGAAAAATTTAAAATTTAGAAAGGAAAAAAACGAAAAGCAAAGGAAAGAACTTTGAATTTAAAATTTTTTGAACCATTAAACCCCTTAACCCAACCGTTTTTTTTCCATTTTAATTTTTGGTTTTCCAAATTAACGAATTTTAACCTAAAAAATGTTGGGTTTACATGCCCTGTTTTTTAAAAAATAGGGCCTTTACAATTTTATATTTTAAATTTTGTTTTAATTTTATTCTAACAACAAATTTCAAATTTACCAAAAAATTTTCTAAAATTTTAAAAATTTACCCATTTTCCCTCTATTTTCCCCCCCTAATTTCTACCCTTTATTATCCCATTTTCTACATTTATGGGGTTATCAAAATTAAATTATTTAAAATATTATCAAACTATTCCCAAAGTATTTTAAATTTTTTTCTTCCCTTTCTATCTATCATATTTAAAAATATTATTATTCCAAAAAATTTTATCCATTTTTCCAAACTATCCATCTATTTACCCAAATTTTCTACTATCTATCTACTTTTTCCCCCGATCTAACTATCATTAACAAACATCATTACTACTACTATTTAAAATAAAAATTTATCTATCTATTTAACAACTATCTATCTAAAAATTTTATTAAACTATCCTTTTCTATCCCATTTTCTTGTTCATTTGGAAAACTTGTCAATTTAAAATAAATTAATAAATATAAACCAATTTTTTTCTTAACCCAAATATTTCAATATTAAAAAACACAAACCATTTTAAAACAACACCACACACAAACACACACACACACAACAAAAAAACCACAGTAAAATTTTTAATTAAAAAAAACTTTTCTTTTTAAAATTAAGGGAAACAAAAAACAACCTACAAAAGTACAAATTAAAAATAACACAATTCAAAAACACCCTTAAGGGTTACAAGGGAAAAACAAAAAAGTTCAAAAGGAAATCGGCCAGAAAATGAAAAAGTAGAAACCGGCAAAAACTTTAAAAATAAAAAACAGAATAAAAAAAAAAACAAGGAAAACACAAAACCAACAACACAAAAACAAAAGTTTAAAGGAAAAAACAAAAATTTTTCAGAAAGGAAATGAAGAGAGAGGAAAAGAGGGGAAAACAGACGGGAAATTGGAAAAGAAAGATGGAAAAGAGATAAAAGAGAATGAAAAACAAGAGTGCAGAGAAGACAGAAGAGAGTGGGGAGATGGAAAAAGGGAAAGAGAGGACAGGGCACAGAGAGGGAAGAGGAGAGCGGGGAAAAGGAAAAAGACAAAACACAAAAGAGAGTGAAAAGAGATAGACAGACAAGAGAGGGGTGACAAAAGGATGACAGACACCCGAGAGGAGTGACAAAAGGGATAGGGCAGGCCCCAAAAGAGAGTGACAAAAGAAAGACAGGGACAAGGGAGATGACAGAAAAGGAGGGACAGAGAGATAGAAGGCCCCAGAGAGAGTGACAAAAGAGATAGACAGACACAGAGGGGAGTGACAAAAGAGATAGACAGACACAAAGGCGGGGGTGACAGGGAAAAATTTGACAGGACAGAGAGAGTGACAGAAGATAGACAGGGGCACAGAGAGAGTGACAGAGAGAGATACAGAGAACAGAGAAGGAAAAGAGAAGGAAGGGGGGGGGGGGGCAGAGAAGACAGGGGCCCAGAGAGAGGAATGGGCAGGGGGATAGACAGACAAAGGGGAAATGACAGAAGAAGACAGACACCAGAGAGAGTGAAGAGAAACAGAACAGGAAAAGAGTGAAAAGAAAGGACAGAGAGAGGAAAAAGAAAAGAGATAGAAAGACAAAGAGAGAGGGACAGAGAGAAAAAGACAAAAGAGAGAGGGAAAAAAGGGGATTTGACAGACACAGGGGAGAGTGAAGAGGGAAAACAAAAACAGAGAGGTTTGGGGAGGGGACAGAGAGAGATAGGGCAGGCACCCGAGAGAGGTTTACGAGAGTGAAAAGAGAGGGGTTGACAGAAAAAGAGAGTGACAGGAGAAAGACCGAAACAGAGAGAGTGACAGAGAAAAGAAAAGGGCACAGAGAGTGGGGGGCAAGAGAGAGACAGAACCCGAGTGAGAGAGGACAGAAAGAGAGATTTACAGAGAGAAAAGAAAAGAGAAAATGAAAGGGCAAAGAGAGAAAAAGAGGAAAGGGGTAGACAGGGCACAAAAGAGAGTGAAAAGGAGAGAAGAAAGAGAGAGGAAAAGAGAGAAAAAGAAAGAGAGATGAGAGCAAAAAGACCAAAAGGGGTGAAAGGGGAAGAGAAGGAAAAAGGGGAGGGGAAACAAAATCTCGGAGGAATCTTCCAAGGGAGGGGGGTGGGGGGGGAAGGGAAGGGGCCAAAAAATACTTCCCCAAAAAACCCAATCTCGGAACCTTTTTTAAAAAAAAAAAAAAAGGGGAAAAATCTTTCTCTTTCCTTTTTTTTCGCTTTCTCCTCTCTCTTCTTTTCTACCTTTTTTTCCCCTTCTTCTCCCCTCTTTCTCTTCCCTCTTTTTTCTCTTCTTTTTCCCCTTTTTTTTCTAAACTTCTCTCTCTTTCTCCCCCCCTTTTTTTTTTTTCTCCCCTTTTCCCCCTTTTCCTTTTCTGTTCCCCCTTTTTTTGTCTAGCCTTCTCTCTGTTGTCTAGCCCTTTTTCTCTCTCTCTCTCTTTTAACCCCGGGCTAGCCTCCAAAGCATAAAAACCCCAACCCCCCACCAAAAAAAAGAGAGAAGGGGAGGGGAGAGAAAAGAGAGAGAGGGGGAGAGAAGGGGAATTGGGGGAAAAAGGGGAGAGAGGGGAGGAAAAGGGGAGAGAGAGAGAGAGGGGGAGGGGAGAGCCCCCCTCCCCAACCGAAAGTATAAATTTTTGTAAAAAAAAGAATAAAAATAAAAAAAAATTAGATGGGAAAAAAAGAAAAATTTAAAAAAAAATTTAATAGAGAAAAAAGGGGAAAAAGTTCTGTGAAAAAAACCCACCACACACACACACCCCACACACACACACGCATTTTCGCGAACCCCCAGTAAAAGAAGAGTGACAAACTTTTCTCTCTCTCTCTCCCCTCTCTCTCTCTCTCTCTCTCTTCCTCCTC
>JACEEZ010006009.1:32500-35000 GCA_016584305.1 Chionoecetes opilio | reverse complement strand
TACTTTATCATCACTTTTTACTTTATAATCACTTTTTACTTTATCATCACTTTTTACTTTATAATCACTTTTTACTTTATCATCACTTTTTACTTTATAATCACTTTTTACTTTATCATAACTTTTTACTTTATCATCACTTTTTACTTTATCATCACTTTTTACTTTATCATCACTTTTTACTTTATCATCACTTTTTACTTTATCATAACTTTTTACTTTATCATCACTTTTTACTTTATCATCACTTTTTACTTTATAATCACTTTTTACTTTATCATCACTTTTTACTTTATCATAACTTTTTACTTTATCATCACTTTTGTTACTTTTACTTTTTTCCTATATTTTATCCTCCCTCCCCTCCCCCCTCTCCCCCTTTAAAACTTTAATAAACTTAAACTAAACTTTAATGAACTTTTTGTCGTTCTCATGTTGCTAATATAACCAGTCTTTTCATGAGATTATTTTCATTTCAATATTTTCTGGTCATTATAACACGTGCATATGCGAAATAATAATAATATAATAATAATAATAATAATAATAATAATAATAATAATAATAATAATAATAATAATATAATAATAATAATAACTCTTCTATCTTCTTCCTTTTATCATTATTACTACTATCATCATTATCATTGTCATTATTATTATTCTCCTTATCACGTGTACATAATTCCTTCCTATTCCTTCTTATTCCTTCATTCTCCTTCCTATTCCTTCTTATTCCTTCATTCTCCTTCTTCCTTCTTCTCCTTCTTTCTCCTTCATTCTCCTTCTTCCTTCTTATTCCTTCATTATCCTTCTTCTTCCTTCTTCTCCTTTATTCTCCTTCTTATTCCTTCATTCTCCTCCTTCTTATTCCTTCATTCTCCTTCTTCTCCTCCTTTATTCTACTTCATTTTCCTTCTTCTCCTTCATTCTCATTCTCCTTTATTCTCCTTCTTATTCCTTCATTCTCCTTCTCCTCATTCATTCTCCTTCTTCTCCTTCATTCTTCATTCTCCTTATTCTCTTCCATTCTTATTCCTTCATTCTCCTTCTCCTCTTTTCATTTTCCTTCTTCTCCTTCATTCTCATTCTCCTTTATTCTCCTTCTTATTCCTCATTCTCCTTCTCCTCATATTCTCCTTTCTTCCTTCATTCTCATTCTCCGTTATTCCCTCTTATTTCCTTTCATTCTCTTCTTCCTCATTCATCCCTTCTTCTCCTTCATTCTCCTTTTATTCCTTCATTCTCCTTCTCCTCATTATTCCTTCTTCTCCTTCATTCTCATTCTCCTTTATTCTCCTTCTTATTCCTTCATTCTCCTTCTCCTCATTCATTTTCCTTCTTCTCCTTCATTCTCATTCTCCTTTATTCTCCTTCTTATTCCTTCATTCTCCTTCTCCTCATTCATTCTCCTTCTTCTCCTTCATTCTCATTCTCCTTTATTCTCCTTCTTATTCCTTCATTCTCCTTCTCCTCCTTCATTCTCATTCTCCTTTATTATCTTCTTATTCCTTCATTCTCCTTCTCCTCATTCATTTCCTTCTTCTCCTTCAATTCTCATTCTCCTTTATTCTCCTTCTTATTCCTTCATTCTCCTTCTCTCATTCATTCCTTCTTCTCCTTCATTCTCCTTCTATATTCCTTCATTCTCTTTCCTCATTCATTCTCCTTCTTCTCCTTCAATTCTCATTCTCCTTTATTCTCCTTCTTATTCCTTCATCTCTTCTCCTCATTCTCCTTATTCTCTTCTTATTCCTTCATTCTCCTTCTCCTCATTCATTCTCCTTCTTCTCCTTCATTCTCATTCTCCTTTATTCTCCTTTATTCCTCATTTCCTTCTCCTCATTCATTCTCCTTCTTCTCCTTCATTCTCCTTTTTATTCCTTCATTCTCCTTCTCCTCATTCATTCTCCTTCTTCTCCTTCATTCTCATTCTCCTTTATTCTCCTTCTTATTCCTTCATTCTCCCTTTTCCTCATTCATTCTCATTCTCCTTTTTTCTCCTTCTTATTCCTTCATTCTCCTTCTCTCATTCATTCTCCTTCTTCTCCTTCATTCTCCTTTTTTCTCCTTCTTATTCCTTCATTCTCCTTCTCCTCATTCATTTTCCCTTTTTCTCCTTCATTCTCCTTCTTATTCCTTCATTCTCCTTCTCCTCATTCATTCTCCTTTTTCTCCTTCATTCTCATTCTTCTTTATTCTCCTTCTTATTTCCCTTTATTCTCCTTCTCCTCATTCATTCTCCTTCTTCTCCTTTATTCTCCTTTTTTATTCCTTCATTCTCCCTTCTCCTCATTCATTTTTCCTTCTTCTCCTTCTTCTCATTCTCCCTTTTTTCTCCTTCTTTTCCTTCATTCTCCTTCTCCTCATTCATTCTCCTTCTTCTCCTTCTTCTCATTCTCCTTTATTCCCTTCTTCCCTTCTCCTCCTTCATTCTCCTTCATTCTCCTTCTCCTCCTTCATTCTCCTTCTCCTCCTTCATTCTCCTTCTCATTCATTCT
>JACEEZ010006009.1:25000-27500 GCA_016584305.1 Chionoecetes opilio | reverse complement strand
GAGGGATGAGGAGGAGGAGGAGGAGGAGGAGGAGGAGGACCTGTTTTCAGCCAATGCAATCACAGCTTTCATTTATACTTGTCTGGGACGCGTCTGTGTTAGTCTTGTTACAGGAATGAAGGAAAAGTTAAAGAAATTGAAGGAAAAGTTAAGAAATTGAAGGAAAAGTGAAGGAAATTGAAGGAAAAGTGAAAGAAATTGAAGAAAAGTGAAAGAAATTGAAAAGTTAAAGAAATTGAAGAAAAGTGAAAGAAATTGAAGAAAAGTTAAAGAAATTGAAGGAAAAGTGAAAGAAATTGTAGGATAAGTGAAAGAAATTGAAGGAAAGTTAAAGAATTTGAAGGAAAAGTGAAAGAAATTGAAGGAAAAGTGAAAGAAATTGAAGGAAAAGTGAAAGAAATTGAAGGAAAAGTGAAAGAAAGTGAAGGAAAGTGAAAGAAATTGAAGGAAAAGTGACAGAAATTGAAGGAAAATTAAAGAAATTGCAGGGAAAGTGAAAGAAATTTAAGAAAAGTGAAAGAAATTGCAGGAAAAGTGAAAGAAATTGAAGGAAAAGTGAAAGAAATTGAATGAAAAGTGAAAGAAATTGAAGGAAAGTTAAAGAATTTGAAGGAAAAGTTAAAGAAATTGAAGGAAAAGTGAAAGAAATTGAAGGAAAAGTGAAAGAAATTGAAGGAAAGTTAAAGAAATTGAAGGAAAAGTGAAAGAAATTGAAGGAAAAGTTAAAGAAATTGCAGGAAAAGTGAAAGAAATTGAAGAAAAGTTAAAGAAATTGAAGGAAAAATGAAAGAAATTGAAGGAAAAGTGAAGGAAATAGAAGGGAAATTGAAGGAAGTGAAAGAAATTGAAGGAAAATTAAAGAAATTGCAGGAAAAGTGAAAGAAATTTAAGAAAAGTGAAAGAAATTGCAGGAAAAGTGAAAGAAAGTGAAGGAAAAGTGAAAGAAATTGAAGGAAAAGTGAAGGAAATAGAAGGAAAATTGAAGGAAAAGTGAGAAAGTGGACTGATTAATATTTGCATCTTATTGTTCCACTTATCAATTATATCATTATTTTCAACTTTTTCTCTTTCTTATATTTGTATCAATTTTTTCTTCTTCTTCTTTTATCATCTTTACTTTATCACCAATTTTTCTACTTTAACTTTTTTCTTTTTTTTCTTTTTTATCTTAGTCTATCTTCTTTACTTTTTCTTTTAATTTTATCATTTTTTACTTTAATTATTTTCTTTCTTTTGTTTCTTTTCCCATTTTTCCCTCTCATTCTCTCTCTTCTCTCTCTCTCGATCTCTCTCTTTCCTCTCTCTATCTCGTCTCTCTCTCTCTCTCTCTCTCTCTCTCTCTCTCTCTCTCTCTCTCTCTCTCTCTCTCTCTCTCTCTCTCCCCTCCCTTCCCCTCATTCCCTTCATAATCTAGTGTTTCCTTCCTTCCCTTCCCTTTCCTTTTAATTATTTCCTTCCCTTTCCTCCTTCCCTTCCCTTCTTCCCTTCTTTCCTTCCCTTGTGTTTCCTCCTACCTTCCTTCCCTTCCCTCCTTTCCCTTCCTTCCTTCCCTGCCTTTCTTCCATTTCCTTCCTTTCCTTTCCTTACTTCCTTCCCTTCCCTTTCCTTCCCTTCCTTCCTCCCTTCCTTCCTTCCATTTACTTTCCTTCCTTTCCTCCTTCCCTTCCCTTCCCTTGCTTCCCTTCCCTTCCTTCCCTTGTTTAACACGAGTGACCTTCATGAACTTTGACCTCCTATAGCGGGTCGTCCTCACACAACGCCGTGACCTCGTGACCTACATTTCACAACGGATGACCTCCCTCCTCCTTACTCACTCTCTTGGTCTATTTCTCCAGTTTGATATTCGAGAAAATTTAGATTTTAGATTTTTTAGTGATTGAAAAATATCTATCGAGTTTTTGTGTTATATATCTTTGTATTATTCATTATTACTTTTAATCTATATATTTTCTTTTAACATTTTTTTTAGTGACGAAAATCGAGCACATTTTGGTTGTATTTTTTAATATTTTTTTTTCCTGGTAGCTCTATATATATTGATGTGTAAGATCAATGGATTAATAACGAGTTTTATTCAATATTTTCCTGGTAGCTCTATATATATTGATGTGTAAGATCAATGGATTATAACGATTTTTATTCAATATTTTCCTGTAGCTCTATATTATTGATGTGTAAGTCAATGGATTAATAACGAGTTTTATTCAATATTTCCTGGTAGCTCTATATATATTAATGTGTAAGATCAATGGATTAATAACGAGTTTTATTCAATATTTTCCTGGTAGCTCTATATATATTGATGTGTAAGATCAATGGATTAATAACGAGTTTTATTCAATATTTTCCTGGTAGCTCTATATATATTAATGTGTAAGATCAATGGATTAATAACGAGTTTTATTCAATATTTTCCTGGTAGCTCTATATATATTGATGTGTAAGATCAATGGATTAATAACGAGTTTTATTCTATATTTTCCTGGTAGCTCTATATATA
>JACEEZ010006009.1:0-20000 GCA_016584305.1 Chionoecetes opilio | reverse complement strand
AAGAGAGAGAGAGAGAGAGAGAGAGAGAGAGAGAGAGAGAGAGAGAGAGAGAGAGAGAGAGAGAGAGAGAGAACAAAGAAAAAGTAAATAGAAATAAAAAAAAAAAAAATGTAATGATATAAATTGTAGGTGGCAACAGTGTGTGTGTGTGTGTGTGTGTGTGTGTGTGTGTTGTGTGTGTGTGTGTGTGTGTGTGTGTGTGTGTGTGTGTGTGTGTGGTGTGTACATTAATAACAAGGTTAACTTCGCAATAGGTCACGTGACGTCATAGATCCTCTTTCTCCTCCTCCTCCTCCTCTCCCTCTTCTTCCTCTTCCTCTTCTTCCTCCTCCTCCTCTTCCTTCTTCTATTTCATCTCTCCCCTTAGTTAACTCCATTCCTCTCTCTCTCTCTTCTCATCTCTCTCTCATCTCTCTTGCTCTCTCTCTCTCTCTCTCTCTCTCTCTCTCTCTCTCTCTCCTCTCTTCTCTCATCTCTCTCTCTCTCTCTCTCTCTCTCTCTCTCTCTCTCTCTCTCTCTCCTCTCTCCATCTTCAAGACAGTGTTGCCACTACCGCCACACACCTGAGTCAGTGTTGCCAAGGTGTGCTGACTCTCACTCTCAATACGCTGAGTCATTCTGAGCCAAAAATAAAGTTGAGAATGTGGTCACGAAAAAAAAAAAAGTAATCACGATGGAAAAAGAAAAAAAGATAATCTTGTTCTCTCTCTTTCCTCTCTTTCTCTCTCAGGCGTGGAAAAGAGAAGGGGATTACATGTGATACTGCATGTGTGTGTGTGTGTGTGTGTGTGTGGTGTGTGTGTGTGTGTGTGTGTGCTAATGTCAGACGGCACTGATATCTCCTCTTGATAGAATTACACACACACACACACACACACACACACACACACACACACACACACCACACACACGAGCATCAATTTATTACAAAAAAACAAATTAGTAAAAATACATATAAATACAACTAGAGAGAGAGAGAGAGAGAGAGAGAGAGGAGAGAGAGAGAGAGAGAGAGGAGAGAGAGAGAGAGAGAGAGGAGAGAGAGAGAGAGAGAGAGAGGAGAGGGGGGGGGGTATAGCGTGGGAGGGAAAAATTACCTGTAGGGAGGAGGAGGAAGAGGAGAAAGCGGATTGACTAGAGGAAAATAGAACTGTCAACTTTGAACTCTCTCTCTCTCTCTCTCTCTCTCTCTCTCTCTCCTCTCTCTCTCTCTCTCCTCTCTCGTCTCAGACTCTCGTCTGTCTCCTCTCGTCTCTCTCTCTCTCTCTCTCTCTCTACCCACACATCCGGAAATGGTAGTACATAGTTGATTTTCCTTGGCATTCCGTTACACTATTATATCTATCAGTCTGTTGCCTCTGTCTATCTATCTATTGACCTATCTGCCTGTCTGTCTGTTTGAACAAGTTATCTTTGTTTCATACATAATATTCAGTCTTATATAAAAAGTTTGTGGATGAATGAGCGCTAAAGAAAATAATGGTTCCTTAGTGTCGAAAAATATAGCAAATAATATTTTTTTAAAAGTTAGATAAAAATAGGGATCACCTGAAGATCCGTTACCCCAGAGTTTGGCAGGGTGACGGACTGACGGATCTTCAGGTGGGATGTCCTGGGGTGACGGATCTTCAGGTGGGATATCCTGGGGTGACGGATCTTCAGGTGGGATATCCTGGGGTGACGGTTCTTTAGGTGGGATATCCTGGGGTGACGGTTCTTTAGGTGGGAAATCCTGGGGTGACGGATCTTTAGGTGGGAAATCCTGGGGTGACGGATCTTCAGGTGGGATATCCTGGGGTGACGGTTCTTCAGGTGGGAAATCCTGGGGTGACGGATCTTCAGGTGGGATATCCTGGGGTGACGGTCTTCAGGTGGGATATCCTGGGGTGACGGATCTTCAGGTGGGATATCCTGGGGTGACGGTTCTTTAGTGGGATATCCTGGGGTGACGGTTCTTCAGTGGGATATCCTGGGGTGACGGTTCTTTAGGTGGGAAATCCTGGGTGGACGGATCTTCAGGTGGGATATCCTGGGGTGACGGATCTTCAGGTGGGATATCCTGGGGTGACGGATCTTCAGGTGGAATATCCTGGGGTGACGGTTCTTTAGGTGGGATATCCTGGGGTGACCGATCTTCAGGTGGGATATCCTGGGGTGACGGTTCTTCAATGGGATATCCTGGGTGACGGTTTTTTTCAGGTGGGAAATCCTGTGGTGACGGATCTTCAGATGGGATATCCTGGGGTGACGGTTCTTTCAGGTGGGATATCCTGGGGTGACGATCTTCAGGTGGGATATCCTGGGGTGACGGATCTTCAGGTGGAATATCCTGGGGTGACGGTTCTTTAGGTGGGATATCCTGGGTGACGGTTCTTCAGATGGGATATCCTGGAGTGACGGATCTTCAGGTGGGATATCCTGGGGTGACGTTCTTCAGTGTGGGATATCCTGGGGTGAGGGTTCTTCAGATGGGTTTATCCTGGAGTGACGGATCTTCAGGTGGGATATCCTGGGGTGACGGTTCTTCAGGTGGGATAATCCTGGGGGACGGTTCTTCAGGTGGGAAATCCGGGGTGACGGATCTTCAAGGTGGGATATCCTGGGGTGACGGTTCTTCAGATGGATATCCTGGGGGACGGTTTCTTTCAGGTGGGATATCCTGGGGTGACGGTTCTTCAGGTGGGAAATCCTGGGGTGACGGTTCTTCAGATGGGATATGCTGGGGTGACGGTTCTTCAGATGGGATATCCTGGAGTGACGGATCTTCAGGTGGGATATCCTGGGGTGACGGTTCTTCAGGTGGGATATCCTGGGGTGACGGTTCTTCAGGTGGGAAATCCTGGGGTGACTGATCTTCAGGTGGGATATCCTGGGGTGACGGTTCTTCAGGTGGGGAAATCCTGGGTGACGGATCTTCAGGTGGGATATCTGGGGTTGGACGGTTCTTCAGATGGGATTATCCTGGGTGACGGTTCTTCAGGTGGAAATCCTAGGTGACGGATCTTAGGTGGGAAATCCTGGGGTAAACGGATCTTCAGGTGGGAAATCCTGGGGTGACGGATCTTCAGGTGGACATTCTGGGTGACGGATTTCAGGTGGAATATCCTGGGGTGACGTTCTTTAGGTGGGGATTCCTGGGTGACCGATCTTCAGGTGGGATATCCTGGGGTGACGGTTTCTCAGATGGGATATCCTGGGGTGACGGTTCTTCAGGTGGGAAATCCTGGGGTGGACGGATCTTCAGAGGGGATATCCTGGGGTGGACGGTTCTTTAGGTGGGATATCCTGGGTGACGGATCTTCAGGTGGGATATCCTGGGGTGACGGATCTTCAGGTGGATATCCTGGGGTGACGGTTTCTTTAGGTGGGATATCCTGGGGTGACGGTTCTTCAGATGGGATATCCTGGGGTTGACGGTTCTTCAGATGGGATATTCCTGGAGGGGACGGATCTTCAGGTGGGATATCCTGGGGTGACGGTTCTTCATGTGGGAAATCCTGGGGTGACGGATCTTCAGGTGGGATATCCTGGGGTGACGGTTCTTCAGGTGGGAAATCCTGGGGTGACGGATCTTCAGGTGGGATATCCTGGGGTGACGGTTCTTCAGATGGGATATCCTGGGGTGACGGTTCTTCAGGTGGGAAATCCTAGGGTGACGGATCTTCAGGTGGGAAATCCTGGGGTGACGGATCTTCAGGTGGACATTCTGGGGTGACGGATCTTCAGGTGGACATTCTGGGGTGACGGATCTTCAGGTGATCCCTAATTTTGTTCCTACGAGTAAGTGAGAGTAGCGGAAAGTAGAGTAACACGACACTACTTCTTGTGACCTTTGACGCTTAGTATCGCTTCATAAAGGTAACGATGTGGTCACCTGATCAGGGGAAAGGTAAAGATGTGGTCAGGATCACCTGAAGATCCTGAAGCCTGAAGGTGGACATTCTGGGGTGACAGTTCTTCAGGTGGGGTCATTTAATTAATGTGGGGTCAAGACCTGATCTGACTTAACCTTGCAAATGAGGTCAGGTCAAATGGATAAAAGGGAGGAGTCAGGACCCTCCAGTCAGGTAGGAGGACTATATAAACGTTTGTGGGCTAAACAAAATGTAATCATAGGAGTCCGTCGACCATGGCACGCAACACCTTCCAAACTACTGTCCTGCCGCTGTTGTCTGATGATTCCACTATAGTTATTCGGTGGCTTCAACAAAACAGACTTTTAAAGCGTGAAATGAAGTGTGATACTTGTGATCAGTGGATGAATTGGACAAAATACTCCAGATCGAAGGATGGTTTTCTGTGGAAATGCCAAACTAAAGACAGCCTAAAGTATAAATCCACTAAGTCTATAAGAATTGGATCTTTTTTTGCCCGTTCTCGAATTTCACTTCAGCAATGGGTTCATGTTATGTATCTTTGGAGCGAGCGTCTTGGAGCAACAGCAGCAGGCCGTCAAGTGAACCTATCTGAGAAAACAATGGTGGACTGCTACACCTTTTTTCGGGAGGTCTGTACTGTGTACTTTGAGGCAAACCCAATCCAGCTTGGCGGACCTGGGATCACCATCACCGTAGCAATTGCTGAATCTTGCGTCTCCCATAAGCCGCAACACCATCGTGGATGTGCACCACACTCTCCTATTTGAGTGTTCGGTATCGTCGACACGAGAACGAGCCCGGCAATTGGCTACATGGAAATTGTCGCGACAAGGGATGCTGCCACTCTTCTTCCAATAATACGCAAAGTGGTTGACCAAGGATCAGTCCTTCACAGTGATGAGTGGAGAGCATACCGCAACATTCAAGGTCTTGGATACACGCACAGGACTGTAAACCACTCAGTCAATTTTGTGGCTGTGAATACTGGTGTGCACACACTGCCACACACAAACGATTGCATCGTATTGGCACAAACACAAGAGCTATATCAAGACCATGCAGGGCTGCAAACGAAGCTTTTTAAATTCTTACCTTTAGGAATTCATGTGGCATGATCGTTTTTCAGATAAATTATAATGTATTTTGTATTTTGGAACTGTATAGTACTCATGTTTTTCTTTAAATGTTCACAATAAAGATGCATAACACAAAGGAATATATTTGTTATCCTAATTTCATAAAGTAGATTCACTGTGGGCTGGGGTGACGGATCTTCAGGTGGGATATCCTGGGGTGACGGATCTTCAGGTGGGAAATCCTGGGGTGACGGATCTTCAGGTGGGAAATCCTGGGGTGACGGATCTTCAGGTGGGAAATCCTGGGGTGACGGATCTTCAGGTGGGATATCCTGGGGTGACGGATCTTCAGGTGGGAAATCCTGGGGTGACGGATCTTCAGGTGGGAAATCCTGGGGTGACGGATCTTCAGGTGGGAAATCCTGGGGTGACGGATCTTCAGGTGGACATTCTGGGGTGACGGATCTTCAGGTGGACATTCTGGGGTGACGGATCTTCAGGTGGACATTCTGGGGTGACGGATCTTCAGGTGGGAAATCCTGGGGTGACGGATCTTCAGGTGGGAAATCCTGGGGTGACGGATCTTCAGGTGGACATTCTGGGGTGACGGATCTTCAGGTGATCCAAAAAAAGTTTTTAACTTTCAGGTGTGCTAAATAAACAAAAATGTTACAGAAAAAAAGTTTCAGGTATGAAAAAAATGAAACCAAAAAATAACTTTCAGGCGTGCGAAAAAAAAAAAATTACAAAAAATAAAGTTTCAGGCGTGCGAAAAAGACAAAGAAATTTCAGGTGTGCGAAATTGAAGTTGAAAAAAAAGCTTCAAGAAATTTCAGGTGTGCGAAAATATAAGTAAAAAAAAAAGGTTCAGGTGTGCGAAATAAATAAATATTACACAGAAAAAGCAACAGGTTCGAAAAAAAACTTTAAACAAAAAAAGTTACAGAAAAAAAGAAAAAAAATACAGGTGTGCGAAATAAACAAAGAAAAAAGCTAAACAAAATAAATTTAAAAGTCAAACGGAAATAAAAAATACAGGTGTACGAAATAAAAAAATAAAAAAGCTAAAAAAAAGAGTTAAGTTAAACAAAAAAATACAGGTTTGCGAAAAGAAACAAGGAACTAAAACCATATAGCGTGTGTGTGTGTGTGTGTGTGTGTGTGTGTGTGTGTGTGTGCATCACGTAACACCTGACATCCTTGAATAATGTAACAATGACACGTCTGACCTTGTTGTCTGACCTTATTCCGGGAAGACGAGGACAAGGCAGGAAGGAAGGAAAGGAGTGAGGTAGGAAGGTAGGAAGGGAGGAAGGGTGGTAGGAAGGAGGGAGGGAGGAGTGAGGTAGGTAGGAAGGAAGGCAGGAAGGAAAGGAGGGAGGGAGGAGTGAGGTAGGTAGGAAGGAAGGAAGGATGGTAGGGAGGAAGGAAGGTAGGGAGTGAGGTAGGTAGGTAGGTAGTAGGAAGGTAGGTAGGAAGGAAGGAAGGAAGGAAGGAAGGAAGGAAGAAGGAAGGAAGGAAGGGGGGAGGGAGGAGTGAGGAGGAGGGAGGAAAGGGAAGGAAGGAAGGAAGGAAAGGGAAAGGATGGTAGGGAGGAAGGGGAAGGTAGGGGTAGGGAGGTAGGAGGAAGGGAGGAAGGAAAGGGGAAAAAGGAAAGAAGGAGGGAGGGAGGGAGTGAAGGTAGGTAGGAAGGAAAGGAGGAAGGAGGGAAGGGAAAGGAAGGGAGGAGGGAGGAGTGAGTAGGTAGGAAGGAAGGGGAAAGGGAAAGATGGTAGTGAGGAATGAAGGATGGAAGGAAAAGAAGGAAGGAAGGGAGTGAGTGAGTGGTATAATCGATGAGTAAAAAATTAAAAAGAAAAAATTGAAGTTGAAAAAAGGAAGAAGGAAGGAAGGAAGGAGGGGTAGGTAGGTAGGAAGGAAAAGGGAAAGGGAAGGAAGGAAGGAAGGAAGGAAGGAAAGGAAAGGAAGGGAAGTAGGAAGGAAGGAAGGAAGGAGGGAGGAGTGAGGTGGTAGGTAGGTGGTAGGTAGGTAGGTAGGTAGTAGGTAGGAATGAAAGAAAAGAATGAAAAAAATGAAGGAAGGGAGGGAGGAAGGAAGGAGAATGGGGTACTTTGTTAATTTTGAAAGAGGGGGAAAGGGACACACACCTCTCTCTCTCCCCTCTCTCTCTCCCCTCTCTCTCTTTTCCTCTCCTCTCTCTCCTCTCTTTTTCCTCTCTCTCTCTCTCTCTCAAATCCCCCCTTCAAGGCACCAATCGTTTCGTAAAAATGAACCCATCTGTCCGGGCACTTATGCGAGATTTACGGTAACCCCCATCCCAAAGGGGAGTAAAAAATTTAAACCCCAAGGGCTAAAAGCGGAAATCAAAGGGGCGGGCCCTGGGTTCCTATGTTGTGTAAGGATAGAGGGTTCCCCAAATGGGAATGGTAGGAAGTTTTATGAAGGTAGGATAGGAAAAAGGGAAAAAAAAAAAAAAGGGTTTGTTCAAAGGAAGTAAAATGTTGGGGAAATTGAAATAAAAAAATGTTAAAAAAAAAAACTACAGTTTTCCAATTTTTTCTAAAAGGAAAGTTTTTTCGTAATTTTTTTCCTTTTTAGCGGAAGGAAGTTACTGGTAACATTAAAGGGGAGGGCTCTCTCTCTTTTCTTTTCTCTCTCTCTCTATCTCTCTCTCTCTCTCCCCCTTTCTCTCTCCTCTCTCCTCTCGGGTGTGGTGTTGTGAAATTTTCCCCCTAAACGTTTATTTTTTTTGCCCCCCTCCTCCTCCTCTTTTTCTTCTTTTTCCCTTCTCCTCCTCCCCTCCTCTCACAGTTCCCTTTCACCTCCAAAACCCCCCCCCTTTTCCCTTTCCCCTCCTCCTCCTCCCCCTCCCTTTCTCTCAAATCTCCCCCTTTCCTCCCCTCCTCCTTTTCCTTTCTCTCTCTTTTTCTCTCTTTTTTTCCTCCCTCCTCCCTCCTCCTCCCCTCCCCCTCCCCCCCCTCACCTTTCATCATCATCATCATCATCACCCACATCACCAATCATAAACCTTTCATCATCATAATCACCCATCTCATCATCATAAACCATCATCATCATCATCCATCACCCAAAAATCATCATCACCCCCATCATCATCATAATCATCATCATCATCTCATCATCCCCATCTCATAATCATCCCCACCATCCTCCTCCTCCTCCCCTCCTCCTCCCCCTTTCCTCCCCCCCTCCCCCCTTCCTCCCCCCTCCTCCTCACCACATCATCTTTAAATTCTCCCCTCCTCCTCCTCCTTTTTCTCCTCTTTCCTTTTTTCCTCTTTCTCCCCTTTCCCCTTTTTCCCTCAACCTGATACCTAGACTAAGGCCCCCTTTCCCCTGAGCCCAAACCATCCTGCCTGCCTGCCTCCCCCTCCCCTCCTCCTCCTTATATTGCAGTGTTTTCCCCCCTCCCCCTTTTAAAACCGCCCCCCTCCCCCCCCCTTCCCCCCTAAAGTTCCCCTAAACTCTCCTTTTTTCCCCCTTCCCTCTGCACTCACCAACAAAAAACCCCCACCCATTAGCAAATACAGGTAGAGGGGGAAGTGGTAAATTGGGGAGGTAATAAAGGGGGGAAACGGGGTGTTAAAAGAAAAAAAGGGGGGGAGGGGGAGGTTTTTAAAACATAGGATTCCCCTAGGAATAACAGACAAACCCGGGGGGACCTTTTGGGTCCATCGGGGGTTTCGGGTGAAAAACTCCTATATAACATCAACTACTTGTAAGACAACCGTTGGCAAATAACCATGCCCCCAAAAGGGGAAAGGAACGGAACTTTCATAGTGAAATGATAGGAAAATGAAATTTTTCCCAAATACAACTCCACCCCCCCCACTACAAACAAATCGATACGGGGGACTAGATATGAATTCCCACTACAATACCCTTGACTTTAAAAGTGCGCGTCAATCTTTTTTTAAAATTGTTTTTTATTGTTTGGCCCCCGGAAAACATTTGCTGGAAATTTGGGTTCCACCGATAAACGCCTCTAAACCTTAAATTTTTAATTTTTACGGAGATCGGTGATGCAACTTGGCCCGTTTATTTTAAAACCATTATTTCTTGTTTTTCTTTGAGTTAAAAGCTCGAATAGGTTCTTGATTAATAAACCTTAAAATTTTTTTGGGATCTTAAAGGTTTCTATCAAGTCCCCCGGATTTACGACCCTTTTAAAGGGAAAAACATATTAAGTTTCCCCCCAGCCCCCTCTTTCATAAGGTAATTTTCCCCAGAGGGGAAATTTTTTTTGGTTTGCTCTTCTTTGCAGTTTCCCAAATTTTGGGGCTTGATCTTTTCAAACGGGGCGACCAGAATTGAACGGCATTTTCCAAGTGGGGGCCAAACCCAAACGTTAAAAATTGGTCTTATTTTCTAAAGTTTTAGGGTTAAAAGTTTTCGTTTAATAAACCCCCAAAACATCATATTCCCCTTTTTTACGGGCACCCTGGGGCAATGCGGACTGATTTTAAGATAAATACTGATGAGGAACCAAAACCCTTTTCCCTGCGTACATCATTTAAACTTTTTAAATTTTGGAAATTTGTAAAGTTTTTATTTGAGGTTTTATCGTTGCCTATATGCTTACTTTCCCATTTATCGGAATTTCCTTTTTAATACCCAATTTTCACCCCAATCTGAAATTTTTTTCGAGACCCTTTTGTATGGGGTTCGCAGTTTTTCCCCCTTTAGTATATGTTTTAAACCGCCCAAATTTGGTTTTCATCGCAAATTTGGGATATTTTAGATACAACCCCGAAGTCCAGACGTTGAATATATCAAAAAAAGAGTAGGACCCAAACCCGAGCCCTGAGGCACCCCCCTATATTCTTTTCCCAATTTAAAATTGGTTTTTGGGGAGCTGTTTCGCTCCCTTTAGACGATTTTTTGTAAGGACTTTCCGCTGATTGGGGGAAAACTCGGGCGGGGTTGGCGAGGGTTTTGGTGCTACTTGCCGGCCGAAAACCCAAAAACCCTTCCCTTGCCTTAAAAAAAAATATTCATATATTTTGCCCTTTACTCATCTTTTATCCCAAGATGGGCCCTAATTTTTTTTTTTGCTTTCATGAATCGGCAGTGATTTTTAAACAAAAACACGCCTTCATAACTAATGGGGTAAAAAAAAAGGTCATGCCCCAAACTTCCCCAAGATAGGCGGACTTTTTTTGGGTTTTTCATTGCTTTTGGAAATGTTTACCCCTACCCGATATTCCAAAGCACCGATAATTTTTTATAAAGCTAAAACCTCCCATCGTGTTTTAAAAAACTTTGCTGCATTTTTCATGAGCATAAAAAAAATTAAACTAAGACTACACTAATATTAAGAAAAATTAAAGGGAAAGTAAAAGATGTAAAAAACTTTTTTTTCTTGCTTATTTTGCTTCAACTCGCTTTTAACTCCAAAATTTTTGGGTCGCATTAAATTTTAAAGGGAATTTTTTCAAAAACCCTTTATATTTTTTCCGTTTTCCTTTGGGGGTAGGGAGCACGTCCAAATTTGGGGAAAAAAGATTAGGTGGTAAAAATGGTAAAAAATTTTAAACAAATTTTCCCTGAAAAAGGGACAGTGGGGGTGAGCATTGCCCTATACGGGAGCTTTTCTCGGGAAGCAATCGGGAAGGCTCCACCCTTTCAGGGCCACCAGTTTAAAACTTTTTTTTAATTTTTTAGCCTTTTTTAAACCACCTACTTTTTCCCTTTATTGGACGTGTACATACCCGGGAAGCAAAAAAATTTAAAGTTTTTTGGGAAACCCAGTTTTTGAAAATTGAATGCGACCGAAAAATTTTAGGGAAAGTTCAGGGGAGTTGAAACCCCAAAAAATAACCCAAAAAAAATGTTTTATCCCCAACTCTTTTATTTTCCTTTCCCAATTTTATTTAATTTATTTATTTAAAATTCCTTAGTGTAATTTTTTATACCATAATATGCAGAAATGTATTTTTGGAAAAAACGAGGGAAAGGCTCGGGTTTTTTAAAAATATCATCTGGTAGTTTGGGTAAATATCGGGTAGGAGTACAAATTTAAATGAAACCAAAAAAACCTAAAACCCGCCTACTCTTTTTATAGTCAGTATGATTTTTTTTTTAAACCCATTGAGTTATGAATGGCGTTTTTTTTTGTTGAACAATCACTGCCTATTTCACTGTTTGAAAACAAAATAGGCCTATCTTTTTGTAAGGGGTGAGTAAAGCTAAAAAAATATGAATATTTTTCTGAGGAAACCGAAAGGGTTTTTTGGGTTGAGGCGAGGCAAGACCCCCACCCATCGCCCCCGCACCCCCGAGTCTATCAGCCAATCAGGGGGGGGACGCCCTTAAAAACCCGGGGCCCTAGGGCATGAGCAGCCCCCCAAGCCCAGGAACCCCCAGGCTTAAGTAAATAGAATAAGGTGGGAAAAATCTAACCAATCAGAGCCTCCCCAAATTTAACTCCCCGGGGTTTCCCAAATTTAAAACCCCAAAATCCCCCAACCCCTGAACATAATTGCTCTCCTAACCCTGTCCCCTTTAGCTTGGTAAAAATTTTTCGTTTTGGGGGGGAAATTTTTATCGGGGGCCCTTTCGGGGAAAATCAAGGTATTTTCCCCCCAACCCCGGGGAAATTTTTTACGGTCCCATTTTAAAATAAATGACTTTAAAAAAAATGGGGTAGGTTTTTTTTAAGCAGGATCTTTATTTCAAAATCCATGCGGGGATTTTAGTTTAAAGTTTTTCATCGAAAAAAAGGGAAAATTTTTTTACCCCGAATATTTTCTCAAATATTTTAACAATCACAGACGCTAGACAAATTTGGGGGCGAAATTTTACTTGCGAGGCTTTTTTTACTCCTTCCTTTAATATCGGGTTTAAAATTAGCCCCAATTTTCCCCAACTAGGAACCCCTTTTTTTTCCATTAGCGGTTTTTTGAGAATAATCTTTTTAAAGGAAACGAAAGTTTGCCCCCCCGTGACATTTGCGAAGTAACGCGGGGAAATTTCGTCCCCCCCCCCGGATTTTGCTGGGTCAAGTTTTTTGCAAAATTTTTTAAATACTTTGATATTTCCCTCTACTGTTACCCCTTTCCCTTTCCAATCTATCCCCTTTTGAGGGGCCCGCATTAAAAGTTTTCTGGTTCGGAATGGAGCTTCGTCTTCTTTAAAAACTACCCCATTAAAGTAATATTTTAGTACCCAATGCCATGTCTTTTTATCATTTTACCCAAAAGGGTTTTTCTAATTTTTTCAGTGGCCCAATCTTGTTTTTTTACGTTTTTTTACTTTTTTTAAAAATATTGAAAAACCCCTTTTGGGTTTGGGTTTGGATTTTCCCTTTTCAATTTTTTTTTCATACTTGCGCTTTTTAGTTTTTTATTAATCCCTTTTTTCCCAAAGGGGCGTTTTACGTCCTTGTTTTCTCTAGGGAAACGCCCGTCCGCATTTTTATCGCCCTTTTAAAAAATTTAATGCCCCGGCGCTTTTTTTCCCAAAGATTTGTTGAATCTCATTAAATCATTTCCCAAATGGACTTTTTTTTTGTTATTCAGGTTTTCTTCCCCCTTTTTGGAACCCTGTTTTTCAACCACCGATTGGAGTTTTTTTTGGGGAATACATTTTCCATTTTTCGGCGTTTTACCGTTTAGTAGGTTTAACCCCTCAAATTCCCCTTTTGTAAACCGGGGATCTTCGTGAAAATTTGTGAGGGGAGGGGAGGGGGAGGAGGAGGGGGGAGGAAGGGGGAGGAGGGGGGAGGAAGGGGGAAGGGGAGGCGGAGGAGGAGGGGGGGAGGGAGGGGAGGAGGAGGGGGGGAGGAAAAAGGTTTAAAACCAAATACAGGTGAATGGGGGACTGTAATAATATGTCACGGTCCCCCACACCCCCACCCCCCTCCTCCCCTTCCCCTTACTTGTCCCCATCACAACCAAACCCTTCCCTCTTCTTCTTTCCCCTTTTCCTTCCCCCCTTTTTCCTTTTTTTCCCTTTTTCTTCCCCTTTTTCTCTCCTCCTCCTCCCCTTTCCCCCTTTGTGTGTGTGTGTGTGAGCTTTTGTGTGGTGTTATTTACCCATGGTCCCTTTTCCCCGGCCGATTTTGGGCAATGCCCGGGACCTCCCCCACACCAAAAAACCCCCCCCCTCTCCCCTTTCTCCCAAAGGGGGGCAGTAAAACCCCCCGAATTTGTCAGTTTAAAAATCCCCCCGGGGAGAGCCCGGGGCCCGGGGGGGAAACCTGAACCCAAAAATAGTGCCCCCCCCCCCCCCCCCCCCGGGGGACCCCAACCAACTGGGCTTTCCAGACGGTTTAAAGGGGAAGGGGTGTGGTGGGGTGTGTGTGTGTGTGTTTTGTGTTGTGTTTTGTGTGTGTGTGTGTTGTGTGTTGTGTGTGTGTGGTGTGTGGGTGTGTGTGTGTGTGTGTGTTTTTGTGTGTGGCCGGGGCGCGCCGCGCGTGTGTGTGTGTGTGTGGGTGTTTGTTGTGTGTGTGTGTGTGTGTGTAGGGGGGGGAAAAGGGTTCTTGAAACAACCAGGAAAAACTATCAAAATTCCCTGCAGGACCCCCCAGGAAGGAGAAAGGGGGGGGACCTAATGGTTTTTGTTTTTTTTTTTCCTCCTCCTCCTTTTCCCCTCCTCTCTTAAATCCTCCTTTTATAGGGGGTTTTTCCCCTTTCCTTTTTTTTTTTCAGGATTAATCACAAAACAACACACCCAAAACACACAAAAACACCCATTCCCTTTTTTCCAAAAAACCCCCCAAACCCGAAAATTGTGTGGTGTGTGTGTGTGGTTTGTGTGTGTGTTGTGGTGTGGGGTGTGTGGGGTTGGTGTGTGTGGTTTTGGGTGTGGTTATGTGTGTGTTTTGTGTGTTGTTTTGTGTGTGGAAAAATAAAAAAAATAAAAACTTAATTAAGAAAGGGGTTTAAGCATAAATAGGGGCCCCGGGGGGGAGGGAAAAGGGAAAGGGAAAGGGAAAAAAAAGGGAAGGGGGGAAAGGAAAGGAGGGGTAGGAAGGGGAATTTGGTAGGAAAAGGGGGAAAGAATGATGTGGGAGGTGGATTTGGGAAAGGGAAAGGGGAAGGAAGGGGAAAGGGAAAGGGGGGAAAGGGAGAGGAAAAGGAAAAAAAAGGAAGGATAAAGGAAAGAAGAAAAAATGGGAAGGAATGAATGAAGGTAGGAAAAAGGGGGGGAAGGTAGGAAAAAGGGGGAATGAATTTAGAGGAAGGAAGGAAGGAAGGGAAAAAAATAAAAAATGGGGAGAAAAGAAGTGACAGCCGACAAGAATAAAGAAAGGAGGGGTTATCGGGGGAGAGAGAGAGAGAGAAGCCCGAGAGGAGGGGAGAGAGGGGAGAGAGAGGAGAGAGGGGAGGAGAGAGAGAGAGGGGAGAGAGAGAGAGAGAGGAAGAGAGAGAGAGAGAGGGGAGAGAAAAAGAGAGGGGAGCGAGAGAGAAAAAGAGAGAGAGGGGAGAGCCGGAGAGAGGAAAAGGAAGGAGAGAGAGAGAGAGAGAGGGAGAGAGAGAGGAGAGAGGAGAGAGAGAGAGAGAAGAGAGAGAGAGAGAGAGAGAGAGAAGCCTTTTAGGTTAGCCCACCTCAATGAGTAATTCGAAGCCGAGGCCCCAAACTGGGCAGGCCCCCCAACACAATTGCCCTTTCCCCCTTAAATAAAATGCGTGTGGGGTGAGTGTGGTGTGTGTGGGGGTGTGTGTGTGTGTTTTTACTTATGGGTTTTTTGTCTTGGGTTTTTTTCCTTTTTTTATTTTATCTGTTTTATTTTTTTTCCCCCTTTTTTTCATTTTTCCCTTTTTTCCCTTTTTTTTTCTTCCTTTCCTTTTCCTCCTCCCCTTTTTTTTTCCTTTCCTGCCCTTCCCCCCTTTCCCTTTCCCCCGCCCCTTTTCCCCTTTTTTTCCTTTCCCCGCCCCTTTCCCCTTTTCTTCCCTTTTCCCCTTTTTTTCCCTTTCCCCGCCTTTTCCCCCCTTTTTTTTCCTTTTTTCCCCGGCCCTTTTCCCCTTTTTTCCTTTCCTCCCCCTTCCTCTTTTTTTCCTTTCCTCGCCCTTTCCCCTTTTCTTCCTTTTTCCCCGCCTTCCCCTTTTCTTCCTTTTTCCCCCGCCTTCCTTTTTCTTCCTTTCCTCCCCCTTCCCCCTTTTCCTTTTCCTTTTTCCCCGCCTTCCTCTTTCTTATACCCCATAAAAATTTTAAAAAAATTTTGCTCATTTATAAAACAAAATTAAAAACTGACAAAAATAAAAAAAATCCAACTTTCAAAGAAAAAAAAGGAAAAAAATAAATTCCCCGGGAAATTTTTTATATTTACGGAAACATTTTTTTTATCCCCTCTTGGGAAAAAAGGTTTTCGGGCTTCTTGTGGTGATTTCAACCCATCTATAGACATTTTTAAAAGTATGTAGTAAAGTTTGTATTTGTTGTTGTAAATATGTTTGTGTATGTAGTAGGATGTGTATGTATTAAAAAAGTATATAAGATTTGGGATGGCTATTAATTTGGTGAATTCCATTTTTTTCAAATTGAAAAAATTTTTAAAAAATACTTTTGCTTTCAGTTACCCCTTTAAAAAAATTTCTTGCCAGCCCCCTAAAGAAAACGGATCTTTTTAAAGGGTAAATAAAAACTTATCCCGCCCTTTTTTCTAAAAGAATTATACACTAGTAGATCCCTTTGAAAATCATTGTTTTCCTTCCATCCATTCTTTCATTCATGCATTCTATCCATCTTTCATTCATTCTATCCATCTATCCATCCATCTTTTCATATTATTTTTTCCTACCATCTATCCATCCTTTCTTCCTTCTTTCCTTATCTATCTATCCTTTCTTCCTTCTTTCCTTCCTTCTTCCTCTTCATATTATTTTTTCCTACCATCTATCCATCCTTTCTTCCTTCTTTCCTTCCTTCTTCCTCTTCATATCATTTTTTCCTACCATCTATCCAACCCTTTCTTTCCTTTCTTTCCCTTTCCTTTTCCCTTTCCTTTTTCATATTATTTTTTTTTACCAAACTACCATCCTGTTTTTTCCTTTTTTTCCTTCTTTCTTCCTCTATTTTCTTTCCCTCTATCTATCCATCCTTTCTGTAATTGTCTTTTACTTTCATTCCTTCCATCTATCCATTTAACTTTCTCTCATTTTATTTATTTCCTTCCTTCCTTCCTTCGTGTAATGTCCTCTATCTATCTATTACTTCAATTTTCCTTCTTTCCTTCCTTCCTCCTCTTCCTTCCTTCGTGTCTCTATCTATCTATTACTTCAATTTTCCTTCTTTCCTTCCTTCTTTTCTTTCTTCCTTCGTGTCTCTTTCTATCCATTACTTCAATTTTCCTTCTTTTCTTCCCCTTCCTTCCCTTGTGTAATGTCCTCTTGCTATCCATTACTTCAATTTTCCCTCCCTCCTTCGTGTAATGACCTTGCACTAATTTGACCTTCATAACACCTGCCTGCCCTACACGTGACTCGTTAACGGCTACACAGTGGCTACACAGCTAACTCCTCACTTTAATCCTTTACTCTCTCTCTCTCTCTCTCTCTCTCTCTCTCTCTCTCTCTCTCTCTCTCTCTCTCTCTCTTTTTATTTTCGTTGCGTTTTTCGTTTTCTATTTTTTTTACTTCAAATAATCCAGATTTTTTTTTACAAGATAGTTTTCATGGTTCTTTTTCTTCTTCCTCTTACTACCACTACTACTATTACTACTATTTATTCTACTACTTCTACTACTACTACTACTACTACTACTACGACTACAACTAAATGATACCTCCACCCCATGTTTATTTTGAATAATTTAGGGCGGGCTCCACTAATTGGAGGTCAGTAGCCCCAACTCAGGTCGCTACTGACTGTGGCATCCAACCAGAGACTACTACTACTTATCTACTAATTACTCTCCTCTCTACATCACCTACACTAATATGCCGCTCTCCACTACAGTGGCCTGGTAGTCCAGGCCAGCTATATCGATGGTTGTGGGGCCGGAGTATCTAGTACCCCTGAGACATAGGAGGGCAGACCTGAGCAGGGAGAAGGAGAGACGGCACCTCATCAAGGCGACAACGTGGCTCCTTGGCTAATGCTTCTTTTCTGCCATTACATCTGCTAGTCTTAAATAGAAGCACTTGGCCCTTGGGCCATCCCCGCGGACGTAGTGAGACCAGGGTGTGAAGCTGCATGATCAACATTTCGAATCCTATCTCCATACTTCCTGTTTTCTCCTGCTCATTCTTTGGTTTTGGCCGCTTTCCAGTGAGATCCCCCGGTGACAGGCGGCCATCGGATCGAAGATTCTGATGTCCATGAAGGCTCTCTGTCCTCTGGTCCAGAAACCACGAGCACTTACGTCCACCCGGGCCTCGTTGGCGGTGTTAGCCGTCCTGTACTGCAATAGTTCACCCTCAATGGGGAGAAGAGTTGGTTCGGTGGAGACGTCGCGACACACCTCCCTGAGCATACTGGCCGTCACATCCCTCACCTCGTCGTGTCTGATGCACACGAATCCCCCCTTTTACACGTCATGGTGTGGTCGACGTTGTTTGGAACTCCACATACACAGGTTTTGAGAATTCCCTCCACTGGCCAGCCATACCTCAAAGCAACGGCATCTACGAATTCATGTTTGTTGAGGCTGAAGCCTTTTGCTCTGATAGGCAAGCATGTTAGCCAGTTGGACGCTCCCGTTTCCTGTGCAGTGTGAATTTTCCTCACGGTATCATCCAGCAGGACGCTTTTTAGGCGTCTACTACTACTACTACTATTATTTCTATTACTACTACTACTCCTACTACTAATACTACCACTACTACTACTGGTCAATGCGTGTGTAAACGGCAGATAAACTCCAATTAAACACACGAGAACAAATTCAAAGCCGTAAGATTAACTAGAGGGAGATTGTAGTAGAGGTAAATATTAAGGAGAGTTAATTAGAAGTTATTAAAGAGTCATGGAAAAATAGGAGTAAGACAGGCAGGTAAGATCCAATTAGCTAAAACAAAGGAAAAAATAAAATAAAAGGAAGATTGTCTGAAGAGAAAAGGAGAGAGAGAGAGAGGAGGAGAGAGGGGGAGAAGAGAGAGAGGAGATGAGAAGAGGGTGAGAGAGAGGAGAGAGAGAGAGAGAGAGAGAGAGGAGAGAGAGTAAATACAGACGGAATAAATTAAAAGAACATACACTTAGAAACAAAAAAAGCAACAATATGTCAATTAAAAAAGGGGAAGAAAGGAGGAGGAGGAGGGAGGAGGAGGAGGAGGGGGAGGAGGAGGAGGAGAGGAGGGGAGGAGGAGGAGGAGGGGAGGAGGAGGGGAGGAGGAGGGGGAGGAGAGGGAGGAAAACGACGTTATCAGCAACACACTAAACTGACCCGACGTAAATTTTGTGTTGGTTTGTGTGGTGTGTGTGTGTGTGTGTGTGTTGTGTGTGTGTGTGTGTGTTGTGTGTGTGTGTGTGTGTGTGTGTGTGGTGTGTGTGTGGGGTGGTGTCATCGTCCATTACCCTTTATCTTCTTTCACATTATTTTATACTTCTTTTTTTCTCTTTCTCTCTTCTCTCTCTCTCTCTTTTCCTTCCTCTCCTTCTCTCTCCTCTCTCTCTCTGGGCATATTTTTTGTTTTATCTTTTTCTCTTTCCTTTAATTATTTTCTTTGTGTATTTTGTTTTCTCTATCTCTGTTTTATTTGGAAGAGAGAGAGAGAGAGAGAGAGAGAGGGAGAGGGGGGGAGGAAAAGGGGAAGAGAGAGAGAGGGGAAGAGAGGGAGAGAGAGAGAGAGGAAGAAGGAGAGAGAGGAGAGAGAGAGAGGGAGAGATGAGAAGAGGAGAGAGCGTTTAAAGTGTGATGTTCACTTCTCCTCCACACAAAAATGTCTAACCTCTCCTTGAAAGGGAACGGGGCACGCACGCCCCCCCCACACACCCAACAACACACACCCCCACACACACAAAACACATACACACACACACATACACACACACACCTGTATATAATCCACAAAATCAATGGATCATAACAAATGTATGCAATCTAAATATTTATATGTCTGTGTGTGTGTGTGTGTGTGTGTGTGTGTGTGTGTGTGTGTGTGTGTGTGTGTGTGTGTGTGTGTGTGTGTTTCTATTCACCTTTCAATTCATTTTGTATTTCTATTCATTTATGTTTCTATGTATTTTTCGATTGAACAAAAACACTATCTTCACTGAAAACTTATTTAACCACTACACGCCTAGATCTTTCCTTTGCTATATAAAATGGTCTGTAGTTAGTCATAAAATTACGAAAACTAACTGAATATACCGAATTAGTTAGTGGGCAAGGATACTAAACAGGTCATAGCTATAAAATATTACTTATAGTCACTAAAAATCGTCTAAAGGTACCCAAATTTACAATGGAAAATTACGTTATGGGTCTAAGGGTTAAACCGAGGCCACCGGAGTGAAAAAGGCCTGATGAATCGCTAATTTATTGCCATGCTGCTAATTAATTTATCACTAAACAAATTATCAATGGAAAGCTAAATTAAATTCCACTTCTATTGATATTCTCCATGTAAAAGTTTTCTGGCAAAATATAAATGGCGAAGAGTTTTAAGGTTCATGCATATTTCTTGAAAGTCTCATAATGAAATTTCTTTAGTGGTTTTTACGGTTTTTATTTGATAATATTATAAACAAACATTTTTGAAAATAACAGTAATATTTATACTGATAAACATTATATTAGGTAGGTAAACTTGTACGGGGAGCGGAGCGGTGGGCACTAGATGGTGTGACGTCACGGGCGATTCCATCAGGCCTTCTCTCTCGGTGGCTTCGGTTAAACTGTTTTCAACGTCAAGATGTGAAAAAAAAGGCAAGATCAAAAGTATAAATTTATAACATTTCTTTCTTGTTCTGTATAAGTGTGGTGTAGTAGTAACTTAAATAAGTGTGTGGTAGTAGTGTACTTACCTCATCGTCAACGGTCATGTCTTCGGTGCTGTATCGGCCCTGAGGAAGATAAAAAAGAGAATAATTAGAAGATAGTAAGAAAAGATAGGAAGGAAGATAAGAAAAGGAAGGAAAG
>JACEEZ010006008.1:42500-63456 GCA_016584305.1 Chionoecetes opilio | reverse complement strand
ATTTAAAACAAAATTTTAAAAAAAAAAAAAATTTAAAAAAATTTTTTCAAGTAATTTATTCAAGTCATAATATAAAAAGCAAAAAGAAAAGGTGAAAAAATTTTCGCCTTCCCTCCCCCTCCATTACATAAAAAGGTTTTGTTTTTCTTTTGGTTAAGCGACACAAGACCTGATGTTATTGTACATTTTTCGGTTACTTTAAATATTTTTCCTTTTCCCCTTTTTCCCTCACTAGTTTAAACCCCAAAAACCCTTTCACCCCACACCTAGCAAAAGCTTTCTTATAGTCCACAAACAGAAAAAAAAAGCTTCCTTTTTTTCCAGTAACAGATCAATTACAATTCAGAAAAAATATTGATCCAAAGGGGAGTTCATCCCTAAAGCTGCTTGTGTTCATGTAATTAACAATTATTTGGGTTTTCATTAATTCTCAGAGTATAGAGGTGAAAAGTTTTCCCATGCAGCAAGAAAAGTGACCCCCGGGGTAATTATTCACCCTGAATGTCACCTTTATTTTTGAAAAGGGGCATATATACCAACCCCCATCAGAGGGCATAACCCCAGTTCAAGTATTTCTTTAAAAACTTTTTAAATTTTAAGGGGGCACAAAATATGCGAGTTTTTTAAGTTTTTCATTTACTACAGTAGATGGGGGGATTTATTATTTTTAATTTTTTTAATATTTTAAACCACCCTTTCCTATTTATAGGATCATTAAGAATGGGATTTCAGTATTCATTTTACAAAATTTTAAAAAAATTATTTTCTCTTTCAGATTATCATCATCCACAAATTTGTCGAAATCCCTCAAAAAAACCTTTTAAGTAATGGGGATTGGGCAGCTCTTTTCTGCCCCTTAGAAGTTCAGATACTTTAGGATATCACCAGGATTTTTGGACAGGATACTTTGGGTCACACACCACAATGTTTTGGGGTGGTGTGGGGGTGTGTGTGGGTGTGTGTGTGTGGCGCACCATGCCGAGGAGTACGAACACTTTTATATTAAACAGAAATTTTATCCCGCAAAGGCACAAGAGATTGAGGGTTGGGGAGCAGTTTTTAATTCCCTCAAAAGGCGAAGGAAGGCTAGGGAAACTGCTTTTTTTCCCCCCCTTCACAACAAATTGGGTCAATTAGGAGGGGGAAAGAGTAGAGAAGATGACAGTGGAGGGGGAACAATGCCTTCAGGTGATAAATACAAGTTTGGTGGATGATGAAAAGGAGTTAGGGGTTACAGTAAAAAAAAATAGCACGCTCGTGATTTAAGTAAAAAACAGAAGGGGTTCCCTTTAAATGGATTCGACCGGGGCGATGAAGTTTCCCCTTTCAGGTAGAGGAGTTGCGTATCTTTCAAGGAATGAACAACGTCACTACTTGTTTGGTTTTAAACTTGTATGTAGTTGTGTTTTCGTTTGTTGAAGGCAGGAGGGGAAAGGGGGAGTGAGGGGTAGAGGAAGGAGCACGGCACAGCGCCCAGGGTTGATTGAGGGTTTCCACGTGAAGTAAGGCCGTCTGCCCCCCTTAATTTTCACTATCTCGCCCCCTTGAATACCCGAGTCGTATAGGGGCCTAATTTCGTGCCTGGGTGCCAACTCCCCCCTTTTGTGTGTTGTGTGTTTTTTGTGTGTGTGTGTGGTTGTTGGTGTGTGGTGTGTGTGTTTTGGGTGTGTGTGTGTGTGGTGGTGTGTGTGTTGTGTGTTGTGTGTGTGTGTGTGGTGTGGTTGGTGGTGTGTGGTGTGTGTGGGGGTGTGTGTGTGGGTGTGTGTTGTGTGTGTGTGTACGTATATGTGTGGGTGTGTGTGAAAACTTTTAATTTTTTTTTTTATTGCGCTATTGAGTTTTATTGATTTTTTTTGGGTTTTATTTTATCGATTTCCCTTGTATTTTTACTGTGGCCCAATAAAGCTTTAAATCTATTTTTTATCTATCTGTGTGTGTGTTTATTCATCTAGTTGTTTTTCATCTATTTGTTTTTTTAAAGGGGCCTGAGCAACCCCCTCGTAGGGCCCCCGCTCCATATCAACATTTATTTTATCATTTTTCCTTAGTGTTTAGTTTTGGCCGAAGCCACCACCCCGGGGGGGGGTCAAAAACCCCCCGGCTGACACCAGGACCCATTCACTGCTGGGTGGACGGGGGGCTGGGGTTTTTTTTTAAGGGAAGACCGCCCGTTGTCCTCGCCCCGCCCGGGGATGGGAAACCCGGGACTTCTGGGTTTTTGTGAGCCAAAGGCGTGTTAAAACCCTTACACACGGATTTCCCCCGTGTGGGGGGTGTTTGTGCGTGTACTTTTAAATGACATAAGAAAATAAGAAAATAAGGAAGTTTAAAGAGGCCCGGGGCCTACACGTGGTAGTTCCGTCACCAACCCACTACCTCATCCACCTTTCATCCCCTTTCCCCTAAAACCCTTTAACCCAAGCTCCCTTTTAAAAGCCCCCCCCAATGACTCAGCAAAAAACTCCCTGTTTTACTGGGGCCCCTTCCCAAATTATTCACCCCCCCTATTTGTGAACCATTTTTTCCCCTATTTCCTTTTTTTAAATCTCCCGTTTTCCCAAAGTTTAAACCCCCCTTTTAATTTTTGTTCTACCCGGGTTTAAAAAGCCGTAAGAATTTTTCTACCTCTCCTTTTTTAAAAACCCCTTTATCCCCCTTAAAAAAACCTTCTACCCAGACGCCCCTTCTCTGCGTCTCTCGAGGAGTGAAATTTTTTAATAACTTAAATTTCCCCCTTTCCAAACTAAAGTTACGACCCCCTTGTACTTTTTGGGTCACCCTTCTCTCATTTTTTTCTAAAAAACACTATATCCACCTGTAATATGGAGACCAAAACTGAACTCCCATAGTCTAGGGGGAGGCCTGACTAGAGCCGGGATAAAGCTTTAAAATTTTAAAACTTCCGCCCTTTTTATTTTTTAACACTTCGGGTAATGGAATCCAATACTCAAATTTAGGTTTTTTTCTGGCCTCAAAAAATTTTTTTCCTGGGGCGGAGGTCTGGGCTCACCCTCACCCCAAAGGGATTTTTTTCCCCCCCTTCGTTTCTTTTCAGCGATACATTGCTTATGGGTATTTTTATTACCGGGGTTTTTTTTCTCCCAACCCATTCAAAACCCGTTTACATTTATCAATATTAAATTCCATCGCCATCTGACTCCCCCACTCTTTCATTTTATCTAAGTTCCCTGCAATATTTTTAGGAAACCCTGTGCCCAATAACCCCTCCCCCAAATTTAGTTCATCAGAAAAACTTGCGATTCACTGTTTAATCCCACACCCAAAAGTCGTTAAATGTAAACAAAAAAAAAAATGGGCCCAAAACGGGCCCCTTGGGGAAAACTCCACTTGTCACCAGCCCCCATTCAGATTTGGGAACCTTTAATTGAAACCCCTTTTTTTCCCTTTTATTACTTACCCAAGCTCGACCCAATAAAGGAAACCCTTCCCATCTATTCCTTAAACCCCAAACCCTTATTTAAGAGTCGTCGTGTGGTATTTTTTGCCCAAATGCCTTACTAAAGCCCAGTAAAATTATTCATAATCCTTATCATTATCTGCCGTTTCATAAATTTTCCCAATAAAAACTAAAATAAATTGGTGGACATGACCTACCCTTTTGGTGAACCCATTTTTGTAAATTTTTTTGGGATCAAACTATGTTTTTTAAAGTGCTCTCTAAGTTTTTTGCAAAAATGTTTCCCAAAAAATTTACCCCCCCAACTGTTTGTTAGACTTACGGGCGATAATTTGACTTTTTTCCCCCTGTCCCCTTCTTAAATAGGGGAAAAAACCCTTTTCCCCTTTCCTCCACAATAATGGCACATGCCTATTTTCAAAACGTTTTCCCAAAAAAAATGTGCATCCCCCGATCACTAAAAACCCCTCCTTGCTTTTTTTTTAAATTTCCCCCTGGGATCCATTTAATCTGGTCCGGGGCGTTTTAAATTTTTTTATTTTTTCTATCCCCCTCCTCCCCCCCTTTTCCCCTTAGTTTTTCACAATATTTTTGGGAGTTTTTCCTCATCGTTTCCCTTTTGAACATTTTCCACTATCAGGTATCTTTCTGTGAAATCCTCCTCCGAAAAAAAACACTTAAAAAAAATAATCATTTAGACCAAACACTTTCCTCATCCGTTTTTTAAAAACCTCACCCTTTTTCCTGACCTTAAGGGCCCCCAAACAAATTTCCCCGGGGTTTTTGTTTTATAAACCCTGATAGCCCCCCTTTGGGGGTCCCCTTCGCCTGTTCTGTATTTAAAAATCTCATAATTGTTTTTTAGCAACTGGGTTAAATTTTTTCACTTTTCCTCGCCATAAGTTTTATACTTTTTCTTTGTTTCCCAACCCTTTTTTTGAACCTTAAATTAAATGTTTTTTTTTACTCCAAAATTTTGGGTTTTTTAAAATTTTGGTGGTAAATTCCCTTTTGGATCACTCTTTCTGGGACCTTTTTTCCCCGGATTAAGGAATATTTTTTTTCGGGCCTTTCAATTAATTTTTTCAAAAATGAGGTTTTAATCCTCCTCGGCTCCGACTCATTTCCCCCTTTAAAACCCTTTCTCAAAATTACCCCCCTCAGCCCGCCCCTCACTTCCTTGTCTAACCGCTTAATTATCCCTCAGCCTCGACCTCACTACCATATCGGGACCGCCCCCAATTACCCCCGGGTGTTTAAACCCTTCATAATTGGCCTTTCCAGCTTTTAAGCCCGCCCTTTTAAAAAATTTCCTGCTCCTCCATCCCCACCTCTTATTAAAAAACCCCCAGGTGTCTTTAATCCCCCCATAAGGGCCCTTTTCTAAAATTTGGGGTTTTCGAGGGCCTATTCCCCATTTTTTTTTTCCCAACTTCCCATTTTAAGCAAAAATCGATTCATAATGGTCCCCTATTTATCAAAAAATTCCCCCCCAAACCCCACATTTGAAACAAAAATCGTCTCTTTTTGTCACCCAATAGATCTAGAATATTATCTCCCAAGTGGGGCCCCTTGATTGCTTTGACTTAGGAATTTTATCCTGGTTTAAATATTTAAAAATTCATCTGCATCGCTGTCCCCTATGATTAAATCCCAGTTATTTTCCTTAAGATTAAAATCTCCCACCACCCCAAAATCGATTATATCTGCGGGCCTTGTTTATTTTTTCCCCCAATATAGGAGCTGAACCCTTTACATAATTTTGGGGGCCCTATACACTCCCCCAAAAAACCCATTTTCTCATTTCCCCTTTTTCCGTAACCTCTACCCATATAGACTCTATGCTGTCATCTGTTTTTTAACATTTTAACAAAACCCACTCCCAATGTTTCTCTTCCCTTTTAAAAGGGGCAACTCCTCCCCCTCGCCCTCCCACTCGGGTTCCTTGGAAATAATTTATCCCCAGCTATCTCGATTTCCCCGGACGAATACCTTTCCTGACATACCAACCATTTTTTTTGTTATGCTATTATACCCCCCAAAACCCCTCTACACTTTTTTTTTTTCCCCCAGGAAATCTATTTTTTTTTAAAATACCCCCCTACAGTTTGTATATTTTTTTAAAAAAAAACCTTTTTCAAGAACCCTTTTTTTTTGTCAATTTTCCCTTATTTTTAAAAAAAAACCCCCTCCTCTCTCTTTTTTCCCAAATCACTTTTTTTCCCTCCCTTTTCTAAAAAATCCCCCTAGGGTCGAAATTTTCCCTTTACCCCGACCCCCTTTGTCAAAACCCCCCGGTTTTCTCTATTTTAAAAAACCCTGAAAGGGCACTACCCCCCTTTCAAGGGATTCAGACAAGTCTGAACCCCCCTTTCCCGAAAAATGCCCCCCGGGCCCTGGGGTTAGGGGGTTATGCCCGAAAAAGAGGCCCCGGGCTGTCGAAAAAGGGCCCAACCTTTGGGGCTTTCCCAATGCAATTTGCACCCGGGAAATTTCCCAACCGAAATTTAAGCCCTGGAGTACCACATTTTTGCCCAACCCCCCAAAGCGTCGGAAGGACACCACACCCCAAACGGGGAAACCCCCCCCCTTGTCCCTAACTTTACCTACCGTTCCCTTTGAACCCCCCGTGGGCAATTCCTCACTTTTTTTACAAACTCAACACCTTTTCCCCCCAGCGCTCGGGCCCGGGACGATGGGTTTTTTTCCCCCTTGGTCGCCATGCACTCAACTATCTTGCATTTAACAAAAACCTACCCCCTTTCCCCCTGGGTTTAACTCCCCAATTCAGCGCATCCCTTCTGGGGTAACAAAACCCTTTGCGGTCAAGATCCCAAACCGCATTGTCACCAACAACCAAGTTTTTCCCTTTCGGGTAATGATTTTATGGGTCCCCTTCCTAACCTCCGTATCATCCTCTTGCAGCCCCGAGAGTACCTGAAATGAGGGTTTGTGCACAAAAGAGGCCATTGTTTACCTTTTTTTCCCGCGGGCGGGGTCCATGATCAACTACCTTTCCCAAAAACCCCCCAAAAACCCCCGGTTTCTTTTAGGAACCTTTGTAGTCCCCTTGAGTAAAATCTTTGCTCTGGTACCCCTACAGGCACATCACTCGCATGTGCCCCACACACACATCACCACAATTTGTGTGGTGGTGTGTGTGGGGTGTGTGTGTGGGTGTGTGTTTGTGGTATGTTTTGTGTGGTGTGGACGTGGAGAGGGCCCCAAATTTAGGGGTTCAAGTGATGGGGGTCAGGAACCCGCTAGGTGGCTTAATGGGAAACTGGGGGGCGGCGGCCGATCACGGATAAGCTGGCGTCATGGGTGGATGTAGGGAAACCTGTCTTGCCCTGCCACACAACGGCACTCGTGCCCCATCATGTAACGCTACTGTTTCCCCCGCCACTATAAACTGAAAGTCACGCTAAGCAACACGCTACGCCCCAAATAAAAGCCATTCCCCTACTTCTAAAGCAACACACAAAACGCCACAATGTCCTCTACCCCCACTCCCTCCAAAGCCCCTTTAAAAGCTTAAGAAAAAAAAAGATCCTTAAAAAAAGGACGAATTAATTTTCGGTTTGTCTGTGAAAATTTTGTTCCCCAAAACCGGCCCATGTCCTTTTAAAAGAATTTCTATTGAGTGAAAAACCAAAGGGTCGTTGGGGGCTCTAATGACGCTTGTTTCGGGTAGTGTATGGGGCCCTTGGTTTCTCAGCGGCAGGAACGCAAATGGCGGCAACTTTTACGCTTAAATTTCAAGCTCAAATCTCATCCCTTTTTTAAGGGGAAAAAAGACGGACGGTGACATTTAAAAAGGGTGAAAATTTTTTTTGTGGGGGTGTGTTTTGTGGGTGTGTGGTGTGGGAATTTTTGGGGTGGGGGTGGGGTGGGGTTTTTGGGGTGTTGTGGTTGGTGTTTTTGGGTTGTTGTGGGTGGGTGGGGGGTGTGGTGTGGTGTGGTGTGGGTGGTGGGGTTGTGGGGTGGGGTTTTGGTGTGTGTGGGTTGGGTTGTTGGGGTGTGTGTGGGTTTTGTGTGGGGTGTGGGGGGATTCATCAGTTGTAGCATCTAGTTTTTATTTTACAAAAGGGCCCGAGCAACGCTCGTATGGCCCCGTCTTTCCCTATCAACATTCTTATCTTTTTCCTTAGTCTTTTAGTGTTGGGGCCAAACCATCAACCCCCGGGGGGGAGGCACAAAATCCCCGGCTAAAACCCGGTCCCAAATTTAATGCTGGGTGGACAGGGGGGTCGGGTTTTTTAAAAGGGAAAAAGCCCTCTGTCCCTACTCCGCCGGGGGGTTTGAACCCGGGACTTCTCGTTTTGGGGCCGACGTGCTTCCCCCAACTACGGAGTACCCGTCTGGTCGTGTTTTGTGTTTTGGGGGTGTGTATGTGTGTGGTGTGTTTTGTGTGTGTGTGTGTGTGTGTGTGGGGGTGTGTGTGTTTTTGTGTGTTGGGCGGGGGGGTGATGGGTGGGTGTGAGTGCCGCGGGGGAAAACTATCAGGGCCAAGGTACCCAATACAGTACACGCCCCTTGATTGGGGACATGCACACTCATTAAAAGGCCCCCAAATTTTTAATCTTTTTTCTTTAACCCAAATTTTATCGATACACGATTACTTATAGCTTTGTAAATTACTTGACCCAGACTTTTAGGGGTCCCCCAAAAATGTTCAGTCCCCTCGGGTTTTTCTTCAGGGAGTATCTGTTCGGGAATTTACCTCCAAGCATTTAAGGGGGAAAGTTTTAGTGAAAATTGAAAAAAATGGCTCCATTCATTTAGATTTTTACACATAAACTAAATTATGCAGCATTTCCCGGGGCCCGGTTTTTTAAGGGCGTAGGAATCTTACTTTGTTTTTCAGGGAAAATTTTTTTTTTAAAAATTTTTGGGGGTTTTTTTGGGAAATTTTAATTTCATCTTCTTTCCCATAAAAAAGACATATAAACAATTTGTTTATACCCCTCGATACACAATCACCCTTTAAAATTTTCCCATTACGATTTTAGCTGTGCGGGGAAATTGGATTTTTAGCAATTTTTTTTTAGTCGTTTCTGAATTTTTCCCCCAAGGGTTTTCTCGTTTTTAAAAGTTGCGTCCCTTTTTTGGGGCAATGGAAACCCTAAAAACAAAAAAGTTTTCTTATTGCATTTTTTCTGTCAAATGCTTTTAATCAATTTGGGGAAAAGCAAACCGTTTTAGAGAAATAGAAAATTTTCACCACTAATTTAGGGAAAAAAATTATGAGCAGGGTTTAAAATTTATTTTCATACTGATCTACATTACTGAACCCCAAAAAGCATTCCCGGCATCTATAATTTGTTTAATTTTGGGGGGGGGGAAAAACCCAAAACCCAATTTAAGAGTTTTTGGCCCTTTTTTTGGTTTTTTTTTTTTTTTTTTTATATAAATTATATTATAAAAGGATTTACGGCCCAAAAGGGGTTAAACATTTTTTTTTTTTTTTTTTATCCCTAAATGTATTTTCTATTATTTTAAATTTTTAACCCCAAAAAAAAAAAAAAAAAATAAATTTCATCTGTATTCCTCTTTCCCAAAAAATATTGTTTTTTAAATTCGGTAAAAAAAGTGGGGGAAAATTTTTTTAAAGGGAAAAAGGGAAAAAAAGGCCCCAAATTTTTCAGTAGATAGGTCTTTTTTCCCCTAAATTCCCCCACTAAGAGGCCCTGAGACGACCCCCAGGGCCCTCTTTGTCTCCCCAAAAAGAGAATGGGGAGGTGCCGTTTTTTCATGCCAGTGGAAAATCTTTAAAAAAAATGTACATATATTTTTCGGGGGGGAGGGGGGGGTTTGAAAATTAGCCATAACTCTTTCCCAAATTTTTTTTTTTTTAAATATTTTGTCACAAACTTGCCCCAAATGTTCAAAATAGGCATGTATTATTTTTTGGAAAATTTTGAGTTTTTTGGAAATTAAATTCCCCGAATTTTTAATTTTGGACTTAATAAAGCAAAAAGTAAGTAAATACAGCTACGACTACTATTTTTTTTTAAAAATAAAAAAATTTATCCTTTTGGAAGGTGGGGTCTGTGGTTTTTTAAAAGGGAAGTTTTGTCTCTCACAAAAACCCGTCAATTTGGGCCCCCCCTGCTAACCCGGTTTAAAATGGTTAACATTCCCCAAATTAATTTCCAGTACTAATACTAATACTGCTACTACTTGTAAGAAGAAACAATTTTAAAAAAAACCCTGGATACAAAAAAATTTTTATAGATATTAAAAAATAAAAAATCTAAATGGTACTATTTTTGGTATTCATCCAGCACCTTTCACCGCGATATTGGGCCCCCTTTTGGGGCCCCGACCTAGGGGAAAAGTCTTTTCCTGTGTAGGTTTTGGTGGGGGGAGGGGAAAAAAGTAGTCCGGACCCGGTTTTTTTTACCCCCCTTTATTCCCCCGACTTTTCCCCCTTTTTTTTATCACCGTATACCTTGACATCATTGTGGGGCAGGTTTTTTTGTCCCGCCGCTTTTTCCCCCCCCGCTCATACGGGAAAATTTTCATGCATGCGACGGGTTTAATGGCTTGTATTTCCCCCATCAAAAACGGACAAAAGGGAAAAACATCTTGGGTCTTAGAAAACAAAATAACTAGTACAGAGTCAACAACATAGAAATACAAACCCCTACCACCCTAACCCATCCTATTTTTGGCTCACAGTGCCTTTTAGTAAACCCAAACGGAAGGGTTTGACTTGGGTTGACTGGGGTTACAGGGCGGGCTGTGAAACCCACTGTTGTTACGGAAGGAATGTGAATCGCTAGTGGCTAAAACGGGTAAGTGTCCCCCCCCAGGACCCGTTTAGGGGGGTCCTCGTGTATGGGTCCCCCAAGGGGGAAACCCCCCCCAACAATTGACGTACGGCCTTGGAAAAATGATTAGTTGTTTTTTCACTGAAAACCCCTCTGGCAAGGCTCTGCTCCCCTCCATTCCCCCCTTTATAAACAACCGGAGTGTCAACAAAAATTTTGTTTAAATGCGCATTAAATTTTTTTTTTTTACATCACAAAGGAATGGCCAAGAGCACAATTTAAAAAAAGGTAACACAAAAACCCCCTTTGTTGCCAGTCCCAAAAAAATTGGTTTTTTACCTTTTTCTCCTGCGGGCGGGCTCCATATAAACATTTCCAAACCCAACCCTGGGACTTACTAGGAACCTTAGTAGTCGCTTGAGTCACATCTCGCTCGGTACCCCTACAGCCTCACTCGCATGTGCCCCATAACACACATCCCACACATTGTGTGTGTGGTGTTTTTGGTGTGTGTGTTTTTTGGTGGTGTTTTGTTTGTGTGTTGTGTTGGTGTGTGACTGGAGAGGCGCCAAGTTTGGGATTCACGTGTGGGGCTCAGGTAAAGCTCAGTGGCTTAAGGGAATCTGGGTGGCGCGGGGGGATACACGGATAAGTTTCGTCATGTGGTGGAGTGGGATGACCTCGTCTTGCCCTCCCACACAACGTCACCGTGCCACATCATGTAACGCTACGTCACGCCACTATCAATAAAAGTCACGCTAAGCACACGCACGCCAAGTAACGCCTTTCCTATTTCTCATGCAACACACAACACGCACACTGCCTCTCAAACTCCCTCCACGCCACTAAGAGTTTAAAAGAAAAATAAAAATTTTTAAAAAAAAGACGAATTATTTCTGTTACGTCTGTGATCTATGTTCCCCAAAGGCCCGAGCCCCTTAAATAGAATACTATTGATGAACAAAAAGGGTCTTTTGGGGTCTAATACGCTTGTTGGGGTGTATGGGGAGGCCATTGGTTTCGCGGCAGGAACTGCAGTGGGGGCAACTTTTACGTTACTACATCTCCACTCTCACCCTTTTTTAAAGGGGGAAAAACAACGGATGGGTGACATTGAAAGGATGAAATTGTGTGTTTTGGGGTTGTGTGTGTGGGTGTGGGGGGGATGTGTGGTGTGTGTTGTGTGTGTGGTGGTGGGGGGTTGTGGTGGGGTGGGGTGTGGTGTGGTTGGGTGTGGGTGGTGTGGTTTTGGTGTGTGTGTGTGTGTGTGGGGGTTTGTTGTGTTTTTGTGGGGTGGTGGTGTGTGGTTTTTCTCTGTTGTATTATCTAGTTTTTTTCGGGGCCCTGAGAAACGCTCGTAGGGCCCCGCTCCATTAAACATTTTTTATCATTCATCCTTAGTTTTTGTGTTGGCCGAACCATCCCCCCGGGGGGGGTCACAAATCCCCGGCTAACACCCGGTACCCTTCACTGCTGGGGACAGGGCTGGGTTTTAAAGGAAACAGCCCATCGTCCCTACTCCCCCCGGGGATCAAACCCGGGACTTCTGGGTTGTGGCCGGCGTGCTTCCCCTACACTCGGATACCCGTCTGTGGTGTGTGTGTTTGTGTGTGTATTGTGTGTGTGTGGGGTGTGTGTTGTGTGTGTGTGTGTGTGTTTTGTGTGTGTGGTGTGTGTGTGGGGCGGGGGGCTGATGGGTGGGTGAGGCCGCGGGCATACAAAAAACCCAAGGTACAAGTACAGTCACGCACTTTTTTGTGACGAAAACCTCATAAAAGGACCCCAATTTTTAATCTTTTTTATCTTGAAACCAATTTATCGATACACGATTCTTTTTAAAACTTTGTAAATTACTTGACCTAGACTATAGGGGTCCGCAAACTGTTCAGTCCCTCTGCTTAGGGAGTATCTGTTCGAATTTACCCCCAAAAATTTTAAGGGGGGCTTTTGTGAAACTTGAAAAATGGCCATTCATTGAGATTTTTTCCATAAAATCATTATTTTGCAGCATTCCCCGGGCCCGTTTTAAAACATGGAAACTACTTTGTTTACTAAAAATTTTTTTTTTAAAATTTGGCGTTTTTTTTTCAAATTTAAATTTTTATCTTCTTCCCCATAAATGAAAAATTTTCAATTTTTTTCTTTATACCTCTGATACACAATCACTCCCCTACATTTTCTATTTCGATTTTAGCTGTCGCAGTGAAATTGGATTTTTTGAATTTTTTTTTATGTCGTACTGAAATTTTAAACCATAGTTTTCTCGTTTTAAGTTGCGTCATTTTGGGCAAAGACAAATACAAAAATGTTTTTGCATTTTTCTGTCAATGCTGTAATCAGATTTTGGAAAAAAGTCAAACCGTTTCAGAGAAATAGAAAATATTCACCACTAATGAGGGAAAAAATTTTAGCATTTAAAGTTTTTTTTGTCATACTGTCTACATTACTGAACTAAAACCGCTTCCGCATCTATAATTTTTAATTAGACTAAAAACCAATTTTGAGTTTTTTCACCCGGTCCCCTTTTTATTTTTTTTTTTTTTTTTATATATATATATATAAAAAAAAATATTAAGGCGCCCAAGGTGTTAGCTTTTTTTTTTTTTTTTTATCTCGTAAATGTATTTGCTATTATTTGCAAATTTTTACCCCAAAAAAAAAAAAAAAAAAGTAAATTACATCTGTATTCCTCTTTCCAATGATATATTGTTTATTAAATTCGGTACAAAAGTGGTGAAGTTATTAAAGGAAAACTGGAAAAAGGCAAGTTTTTCAGTAGATAGGTCTTCTCCCTCTACTTCCTCACTACTGAGGCCTTGAGACGACCTCAGACCCTCTTTGTCTCACAAAAAGAGACTGAGAGGTGCCAGTTTGTCTATGCCAGTGGATATCATGAAAAAAAATGTACATATATTTTTCGGGGGGGAGGGGGGGTTAGAAAATCAGCCATAGCTCTTTCAATTTTTCTTTTTTCTTTATAATATTTTGTCACAAGCTTGCCCAAGTGTTCAACTAGGCATGATATTATTTTTGGAATATTTTGATGTTTTTCGGAAATATTCACTGAATGCCCCCTTTTAATATGATGACATTAATAAAGCAAAAGTAAGTAATACAGCTACGACTACTATTTTTTTTTTAAAGTAAACTTTCATCCTTGTGGAAGTGTGTGGTCTGTGGTTAAAGGGTAAGTTTTGTCTCTCACAAACTCAGTCAATTGGCCCCACCCTGCTAACGGTAATATGGTTAACATCCATACTACTACCAGTACTACTACTAATACTGCTACTACTTGTAAGAAGAAACAATAAATAAAACATGGATACAATAATATTATAGATATTACAAAATAAATATCTAAATGGTACTATTTTCTGGTATTCATCCAGCACATTTCACCGCGATATTGACCACTTTGGGAACCCTGACCTAGACTAATGTACTTATTCCTGTGTAGGTTAGGTGGGGTAGGGGAAAAAGTAGTCCTGACCTAGGTTATTGTACCACTTGATCCCATGACTTCCCATTTTCTTTATCACCGTATACGCTTGACATCATTGTGGGGCAGGTTATTTTGTCTGCTCGCTCTCCTCCCGCTCATATCGGAAATATTTACATGCATGCGATCTGGTTTAATGGCTTGTATTTCACCATCAAGCACGGACAAGGAAATACATCTTGGCGTCTTAGAATCAAAATAACTAGTACAGAGTCAACACTACATAGAAATACAACCGTACCACCCTAACACATCCATATTATGGCTCACAGTGCCTTTTAGTAACACTACACGTGCAGTTAGACTTGAGTTGACTGTGTTACAGACGGGCTGTGAACCGACTGTTGTTACGGACGGACATGTGAATCGCTAGTGGCTCAGACGGCTAAGTGTCCCTCCCCAGGACTGTTCAGGGGTGTCCTCGTGTATGGCGTCCCCCAAGGGAGAACACCGCAACAATTGACTGTACGGCCTTGAAACCTGATTAGTTGTTGTTTCACTGAAAACCATCTGGCAAGGCTGCTGCTCCATCCATCCCTTGATATCAACCGAGTGTCAACAACATTGTGTTAACTGCGCATTCATTTTTCTTTTTTTACATCACAAAGGACTGGCCAAGAGCACAATAAAAAGAGGTAACACAAAGCCCGCTTAGTTGCCAGTCCCTATAAAGAAGACGGTAAGATAATAAAAAAAGGGGGGTGAGCCAATTTTCGGGAGGGAGTTCCGGAGGTGTCTTGTCACTCTTCTCTTGAAAAGATTTAAGTTGTAGGAAGGTGGAAAAATAGAAACAGGAAGAGAATTTCAGAGTTTACCAGTGAAAGGGATGAAAGAGTAAAAAGATACTGATTAAATCTTGCATTAGGAAGATGGACAGAATAGGGATGAGAATGAGTAGAAAGTCTTGTACAGCGAGGCCGCGGGAGTGGGGGAGGCATGCAGTTAGCAAGTTCAGAAAGCAGTGAGCATGAAAATATCGGTAGAAGATAGAAAGAGAAGCAACACTGCGGCGGTGATTTAAAGATTGAAGACAGTCAGTCAGAGGAGGGGAGTTGATGAGACGAAAAGCTTTTGACTCAACCCTGTTTAGGAGAGCTGTATGAGTGGATCCCTCCCCAACATGTGAGACATACTCCATACACGGGCGGATAAGGCTCCTGTAGAGAGTAAGCAGCTGAGAGGGAGAAAAAAAGGACGCAAACGCCACAGGACACCTAACTTCTTAGAAGCTGTTTTAGCAAGCGATGAGATGTGAGATTTCCAGTTCAGATTTTAGTAAAGGATAGTCCAAGAATGTTCATTGTAGCAGAAGGAGATAGTTGAGTGTCATTAAAGAAGAGGGGATAGTTATCTGGTAGGTTTTGTCGAGTAGATAGGTGAAGAAATTGGGTTTTTGAGGCATTGAATAAAACAAGGTTTGCTTTTCCCCATTCAGAAATTATAGAAAGATCAGAAGTTAAGGGGACACCGCACAGGTGATGCCAAAATTTCCCAGGCTGCTTTTAGAGCCAAAATCTTATCTCCATCGTGTTTTTCGTGAGCGTTTACATTATCTGACCAAGTTTCATTACATTGGAATTTTTTTTTTTTTTTAAGTTGCTGTCATGGAAATCTACTTAAAATCGAAAAATTCTTTGTTTGATGAGATATTAGCTTAGGGTATTCTGTAAGCATTCAACAATAAAGTTAGGAAAGGAAATTCTCCTATCACTCCGAAAAAAGATGAAAATGCCACTCTGAAAATAATGTAATATCTAGAATTAAAAAAAATCTAGAATAAGAAAAATTCCAGAAATTCCGCCTGTCATTGTAATCAAAATCCGCTGCGTCATTTTACACATATGTATGCAAGTGTAAAGTGTGCAAAATTTGAGATCTGTATTACAAAAATGGCAGGAGGAGTAGGCCGTGAAAGTAAAAAAAACGTGTTCTGAGAAAACAACGCATATACCTTATCTTATTGAATATCAAGTTACTTTAGTCTAACTTCTTATTTATCCATTGTCTAATGTATTGAGGTGATAGAAAACGTTTGTATACATTCCTATTTCATGGGAAAATATTTGTTTTCAATTTATACAAATAGTTATGATGGTGATGCAGTCGCCAGGATGGGACGCGGGGGGAGGGTAGCATTGGGTGGTGGCCAGGGAATGGGTAATATGGCTCATATTTGCGTTTCAGAGCTACTACGTTGTAGCTCTAGGCCTAAAGAACAATTTTATAAATAATTATGATGGTGATGCGGAATCCAGGATGGGACGCGGGGGGGGGGGGGGGGAATTGGAGAAAAAAAAAAAAAAAAAAAAAATACTACGTTGCAGTTCTAGGCCAAAAGAACAATTTTAGCACATAAATGAAAAATGTCAAAATTGAGTGATTCTGGTCCTCAGATGTGTGGTGTCCCCTTAAGCGCTCAGTGGCATCTCTCCGTGAATCACTTAGTTCCTGTTGAGTTGGACGTCTAATAAACGACGTTGAAAAATGCAGGGAAGAATCATCAGCGTAGGAGTGGATAGGGCTTTGAGTTAGACTTAGAAGATCATTAATGAATAATAGAAAGAGAGTGAGCGATAGGATATAACCCTGAGGAACACCACTATTGATAGATTTAGGAGAAGAGCAATATCCGTCTACAGTAGCTGCAATAGAACGGTTTGAAAGGAAACTTAAGATGAAGGTACAGAGAGAAGGATAGAAACCGAATGAGGATAGTTTGGAAATTAAAGATTTGTGTCAGACTCTATCAAAAGCTTTTGATATGTCAAGGGCAACAGCAAAAGTTTCACCGAAACCCCTAAAGGAGGATGACCAAGATTCAGTTAGGAAATCTAGAAGATCACCAGTAGATCGCCCTTTACGGAAACCGTACTGACGATCAGATAAAAGATTGTGAGCAGATAGATGCTTAAGAATCTTCTTATTAAGTATAGATTTAAAAGCTTTAGAAAAGCAGGAAGTCAAAGCTATAGGACGGTAGTTTGAAGGATTAGAACGGTCAGCCTTCTTAGGAAAAGGTTGGATGTGAGCAAACTAGAAGGAAAGAAGGAAAGGTGGAAGTAGATAGACAATGACGGAAAAGTTTGACCAGGCAGGGTGCAAGCACAGAAGCACAGTTTTTGAGAACAATAGGAGGGACTCCGTCAGGACCGTAAACCTTCCGATGATCTAGGCCAGAAAGGGCAAAGAAAACATCATTACGAAGAATCTTAATAACAGGCATAATATAGTCAGAGGGTGGAGGAGAAGGAGGAACAAGCCCTTCATCAACCAGAGTGGAATTTTCAGCAAAGGTTTGAGCGAAAAGTTCAGCTTTAGAAATAGATGAGACAGCTGTGGAGCCATCTGAGTGAAGCATAGGAGGGAAAGATGCAGAAGAAAAATTGTTAGAGATGTTATTAGCTAGATGCCAGAAGTCACAAGAGGAATTCGATTCAGAAAGATTTTGACATTTTCTATGAATGAAGGAGTTTTTGGTAAGTTGAAGTAAAGATTTGGCATGATTACGGGCAGAAATATAAAGGGCACGAGTTTCATGAGATGGATGGTCACGGTACCGTCTGTGAGCCGCCTCTCTATCTCGGACAGCATGAGAACAAGCAGAGTTAAACCAAGGTTGACGGGCTTTAGGATTAGAGAAAGTGTGTGGAATGTACGCCTCCATGCCAGAGACTATGACCTCAGTTATGCGCTCTGCACAAAGAGATGGGTCTCTGACATGGAAGCAGTAATCATTCCATGGAAAATTAGAGTAGTACTGCCTTAGGTCTTCCCACTTAGCTGAGTTGAAATACATTCTATTTAAATACTCATAATATAAAAGTGTAAATACTTTAGTTAATTTGGCCATAAACCCGCTCAACTATCTGGCAACCCTGATGTTACAGTGAACCAGTGTTTCCACTTTCAAGGAAATTTCCTTATTTTAAGGAAATTTTGGCCTGAGAAGTAAATTTCTAAAGAAACGCAAAATCTAAGGAAATCCTAAGGAAATCCAATTTTTTCGGACATTTTAAAATTTGTGTGTATTTAAAATGTATTTACGAATGTATTTAAATACAATTGATCCATGTAGTATTTAGTATTTAAATACATTCGTAAAATGTATCTAGTATTTGGTATTTAAATAAATTTCTCCCATGTATTTAGTATTTAGTATCTAAATACATTCAATGTATTTAGTGCCCAGCTCTGGCATTATCGAAGTACGCAAAGAATTATCTACAAAAGAAAAGAACATTATATTTATCCTTGCTTCTTTTACTTTTTTCAAAAATTGTGTTGCCTTTCATATACTAAATATTATCACGTATCTAACTGGTAGCTCTGATAGGCAGGATCCTGGGGTGAGAGGAACCTTCTACGAATCTACTGTATAATAGTTCTCCTCAGCCTTGTAAGGTACTGAAATGAGTGCAATCAAAGAAAAATGCTTGACAGTCTGAAGTTGTTATCTAAACGTTGTAACCCTCCTCCTCCTTCTCCCTTATAGTGTTACGTATCATCTGCCCCTTTCACTCCCACCTCTTCAGGCTGAGTCATATCATGATTATATAAATGTCAATATTATGCAATTATGGCTACGTGTGTGTGTGTGTGTGTGTGTATGTGTGTGTGTGTGTGTGTGTGTGTGTGTGTGTGTGTGTGTGTGTGTGTGTGTGTGTGTGTGTGTGTGTGTGTGTCTGATATCAAAAATACAATAAGTCAGTGGAACATTTTTTGTCAAAGAAAATCTGAAAAAAAAATAAAAATGAAATGTTAAAAATGAAATTTAACAATTTGCAGAGAGAGAGAGAGAGAGAGAGAGAGAGAGAGAGAGAGAGAGAGAGAGAGAGAGAGAGAGAGAGAGAGAGAGAGAGAGAGAGAGAGAGAGAGAGAGAGAATCCTTCCACTAATGTCTGGGTGAGGTCTCATTACTGAAATAGAGAAGCGCTTGAACATTACTCGGAGACAAGACGTTCAATATTCTAATGGAAAATATTAATCCAAGATATTGCATCCAAGATATTGCACCGCCACCACCACTATCACCACCGCCACCATGTCAGAGTTGACATATTAAGGGTCTGTGCTTATATTACCACCACCATCGCCACCAGTTTCATCTGTGCTGCCGTCATTACCACCATTGTCATCGTTATAAATGTCATTAGTCATAATCATCGTTAGTCTGTTTTTAATACCTCGCGTGGAAATGAGGCAATGAAACAGTGAAGACAAATTATTACTTCCTTTCCTCTACTCAACTATTTCTTCTTACCTATTTTGTTTGCAATATGGTTCGATTTCCTTACTTTTTGGTCCATTTCAAAATCAATCAAAACATTCCCAGGCTTAACCCCTTCAAGCTCAGATCTTTTCTTTGTTGTAATAAAATTGTTTGTTGTTAGCCATAAAATTACGAAAAGTAACTAAATATACCAAATTTGCTAGTGTACAATGATACTAAACACGTCATATGTATAAACTGTTGCTTATATTCATTAAAAATAGTCTTATGGTACCCAAATTACAATGAAAATTACGTTCTGGGCGTGAAGGGACAACCTTGAATTCTTGGTTACTATACAGTAGTCAATCTTGGTATTTAACGTCTGGCCGTAACAAAGATAATCTTATCGACTGTTAGGTACACGCATGAGGTGGTTGTTATCACGCGTTCTCAAGTCTTACTGGTTTTATCTTGCTACTCACACACACACACACACACACACACACACACACACACACACACACACACACACACACACACACACACACACCACACACACACACACACACCACACACACACAACACAACACACACAACACACACACACACACACAACAACACAACAAAACACACACACACAAATACAACCACACACAAATACACACACACACACAACACACACACAACACACACACACACACACAACACACAACACACACTACATACACACACACACACACACACACACACACACACACACACACACACACACACACACACAGTGGCGGTCCTAGACATGGGCGACATGGGCAATCTCCCAGGGCGACATCGTCGAGGGGGAGACATGGAGTGCCCGAAAAAAAAACTTATATAAAATAATAATAATAAAAATAATATTAATAATATTAATAATAATAATAATAATAATGATAATAATAATAAAATAATGATAATATTAAATACTAATATTATATAATAGCTCTAGTAGTTAATATATGTCAGAGATATATTCATGGTGGTGGACTGTGTGTATAAAAATGCTTGTAACTAAAAGCGGCAAGTGGAGCGCATCGCCGATCAGCTGATTGTGAGCAGAACTTTGGAGCAGCGTGTTCGTCTTCCTGCAGTCGCTTGCATTATGCCATATATTTAGTCTAGTCTCTTAGTTTTAATTGACACCGTTTGGGTATGTGCGGCGCCAAAACAAATGAAAAAGAAAAGGTATAAGACATCAGGAGCATAATTCAAACAGTACTAACATGCATCATTGCAGTTTGCACTGTGTGTAGCCTGCAACAAAACAATTACAACTTAACTAACCCATTACTGATTTGGTAGGTGACATCATTATGGTTTCCTTTGCTTGTATTGACTGTCCTAGGTTCTGAACCCAATAAGGGAAATTTCCAATGTTGTAGGCTAACTTAAAAGACATCTAAATCAGGGGCGCACCCAGGATTTTTTTCAGGGGGGTGGGGCACAATTTTTTTTTCTCGCCAGCAGTATAGTAAACCCGCTAGATTTCTCGCTAGCCTCTGGATGGCAAATTTGCCCGCCATCAGCTAATTAACTTTTCAGGCCAAATTTCTTATTTCAGCTACTGAAACAATAATTGTGGTTAGTGTTAGATGCTTGTCCAAGGCATTATGTGAATCATTAGTGCGACCAAATGAAGGTAGGTGTTCACGAGCAGGTGACGCGGTCACATCGCTACAACCAGTAATAATTATTTTGGATTACATGCAGATCCGCCACCCCAATTTTACCACCTGAAGATCCGCCACCCCAGTCTTGCCAACCTTTTATCCACTTATTGACATATGACACAATACTCCATATTGACCAATACTGTCAGGACCTAACTGGGGGGACGCCCCCCTGACCCCCCACTAGTTCACTAACACCTAACCTGGACATTGGTTAGGTAATCTAACCTAACTGGGTTATTAAACCACTTTCACCCACATGAAGATCAGTCACCCTAAGTGCAGTTCGGGTGGTGGATCTTCATGTGATCCGTATTTTTTTTAACCGACTCTTAGTATATTCTG
>JACEEZ010006008.1:20000-27500 GCA_016584305.1 Chionoecetes opilio | reverse complement strand
TTGTATATTCAATGTGATTTTATTTGCTAATTTAGTCTGTCACGGAAGAACAAATTGATTCCACCACCAATTGACGGGAGAGTATTTGTGGACCAGAAATGTCATAAATCAACTTCAGTACCAGCAAGACTAGAGGAGATATTACTAGTTTAAGTTAGAAAGTAGATTGTAAGGAAATATGTGCGAAGACATCAGATATTTATATAAGTGGGAAATATTGGAGAGAGCAATATTTATATCCACAATTGATAAGTGAACGCCAAACTTTCGTAGCCCACTTAACCCATCAGCCATTACAGCCACACAGCCATAGTCCGCATCCTCAGCGGTAAAATCAGTAAATCGTTGAATTTAACCCCTTGAGGCCCAGAACGTAATTTCCATTGTAATTTGGGTACCAATAGACGATTTTAATTAATATAAGCAATATTTTATAGATATAACCTGTTTAGTATCCTTATCGCCTAACTAATTTGGTATATTAAGTTACTTTTCGTAATTTTGTGGCTCACAACATTCATTTTTTTTATGGCAAAGAAAAGAACTGGGTGTTAAGGGGTTAATGGACGTCCAGGCAACAAGTATGTTTGATTAGGGATTGATTCTATAGGACTTCATTATTTGCGTCTTGTTTTCGGTTTCATATCCGGACGTTGATCCCAAGTGGTCTAAGTAGTCTTGAACGGCGGTTGTGCTGGAACAGATTGCGATTTTCTGTTGTTGTATATCAAACCGTATAATTACCGATGACTGCTCGCATATCTGAACGGAGGTCACTTCAGCTTAGAGTATCCTCGGGCTGTGTCGCATGTGAGGTTTGTGTTGTCAGCTAATGCCTGGTTGTTGTTGTTTTTTTTTTTTTTTTTTTACATATGTGCCTATAGCGCCTGTAGGCAGTGGTGATCCAGGGCTCGGATGGTAGGCTCTGGAGGTTCACTTGAGGGCTCGGATGGTTGGTCCTCGCCCGTGGTGGCGCAGGCAGGATTCTTATAGTGACGCCTGTGATTAGAGGCTCATGCCGCCCCCCTGTGTCCTCCGATGCACTCGCAATCGGAGGTAGAATTGATGGGCAGGGCATGTGGGTGTGCTTAGGCCACTCGACGGTGCAGAAAGGTTTTGGTTTTCTTCGGGGATCGAAGTCGGGTCACCGAGAACGCCAGTCGGAGACGCTAACCACTCCGCCACCGCCTCCCCAAAGTATTGTCACGATACCCCAAGGTATTGTCACGCTTTGGTTGTTTTCCAGGATACGTCAGGAAAGTAGCGACTGTTGATGAGATAAGCCTGATGACGTCGGGATGACGTCAGTCAATAAGAGGTCAGATAAGGTCACCATTGGTATTGATTTACTAAATCACATCAGGCAATGTTTTCACACAGTATGGATTGATGGCTTGCATCTTGAATACGACGGCTCCAGATGGCTATTTGATTTTGGTTGCGAATTCGATATTGAAGAACTCTTATGACTGCTTTACTTGTTGTTTTGCAAGTCGGAGAAAATCCCGTCTTCGGAAGACATTACTTTATTTTAATAGTGTACTTGACTCTATCATAAAAATGTTCTTAACATCACGTTTGGAAATTAGAGTTTACACTTTGGTATGTAACATATATTGATACTAGCCGCAAAGCCGCCCTCCGGGCGGACTTTTTGGCTAGCTCCTGCGGAGGGCTATTGGTGGGCCTTCGGCCCACCAAACATGGACTCTCCAGATAGCCCCTTCTAACTTTCCTGAAATCATTGATGTAGAAATGTATGTATTCCCCCCACCCATTCACTCACCCATTACCCATCACCCCCCACCCATTCACTCACCCATTACCCATCACCCCCCACCCATTCACTCACCCATTACCCATCACCCCCCACCCATTCACTCACCCATTACCCATCACCCCCCACCCATTCACTCACCCATTACCCATCACCACACACCCATTCACTCACCCATTACCCATCACCCCCCACCCATTCACTCACCCATTACCCATCACCACACACCCATTCACTCACCCATTACCCATCACCCCCCACCCATTCACTCACCCATTACCCATCACCCCCCAAACCCATTCACTCACCCATTACCCATCACCACACACCCATTCACTCACCCATTACCCATCACCCCCCACCCATTCACTCACCCATTACCCATCACCACCACACCCATTCACTCACCCATTACCCATCACCCCCACCCATTCACTCACCCCCACCCATTCACTCACCCATTACCCATCACCCCCCCCCCATTCACTCACCCATTACCCATCACCCCCACCCATTCACTCCCCCATACCCATCACCACACACCCATTCACTCACCCATTCCCCATCACCCCCCACCCATTCACTCACCCATTACCCATCACACAAAAACCATTCACTCACCCATTCCCCATCACCCCCCACCTATTCCTCCCCCATCACCCATCACCCCCAACCCATCACCCCCACCCATTCACTCACCCATCACCCCACACCCATACCCATCACCCCACCCATTCACTCACCCATTACCCATCACCCTACATCAAGGCTTCCTCAATTCTCGCAACCCACTTTGTTTTCACAATTCTCGCTAATAGGCTGCTAAAAAAAAAGAAGAAAAAAAGTGATCGAATCATCTCATAAGTGGGCTTATGACCTTCCCCTGGTCAACCTGATTCCAAAAATGTGCCATATGAGGTGTTTGCGCCACGGGGGGCGGAACCTATACCACACACACACACAGACAGACACACTTTCGCTTATATTATAGATAGGCTATTAAAGGCATCGTTGAATAAGTTAGTATCGGCCTTTTACCTTTGCAGTTTTTATATGCGGTGATATGTTCTTGTTTAGCTTGGTGATGACTGACCCGCCAATACCTTGTGGAAGGAAGAAGTTTTATGTTCGAGGATATCACACAGTGTCTCATGTTGGTCCTGTTCTAGGATATCGACGGCCGATGGAATGTCATTGAATTTTGTCCTCTTGATGCAGGAACGTCTCAGTTGTTATGGATGCCATCTGAAAATTGTAAAGGCTGTTGTGTGATGATCGAGCATTGACCTTTGAGTTGTGTGTCGTCAGTGCTTATCAAGATCCTGAACTGATTCGTGTATTGAAAAGTAGTTAGGATGATTTTATTCGTGCCAAGTTTACGGTATCACCAGAGATAAAGGCGGAGGAGGAAGAGAGGGATGTAAAATAGAGATTGAAGAAGAAGGGAAAAGGAAGAGGACAATGTAATGTATAGAAAAAGAAGAGAAGGATAGTTTTTCGTGTCTTCCTTCGGTCAAAAATTATTCCCTTGCTTCGTTTTTCAACTCCCCGACTTTGTTTTTCTTTTATCGTACGTGAACTTTTTTTTGGCATCCATTTTCACCCCCCGTGACCCAAGCTTTCTCATGTGCTCCTTTTTATTAATTTTCCCTTGTTCTTTTTCTTCTACAACAACAGAAGCAGCAGAAGCAACAACAAAAAGCAATAATACTACAAAAACATCCATAAAAATGACAAAAAAGGAAGAAACAACAAAAAAGTAACACACACACAAAACCAAGTGTCTGCAAAGATAAAAATGTCCGGCGCCACTAACAAAATAACGAACAAACAAGAAAACAGATCAACAGAAATGTAAACTTAAATACACAAACTACTAAGATGGAAAGAAAGAAAAAAACAGAAGTCAGAGTGGACCGAACAAAAAAAATTCTGACCACCCAAAAAAATAGTAATGAAGCTACAGTGAGTCAAAATAAAAAAAGGCACAAAAAAAAAAAATATACCAAACCCAGAGAAACAAATTAGCGCGTGGTTTTCTGGCTCTTCTGGGTGACGTAACAAGACACACTGCTCTAGACTTGCCCGCAAAAACCTATCCAGGCGTCCCCTTTTCCCTCGAGCTCCCGCCACCACCACCACTACTACCCAAGCCACCCCGCACCCCCCTACCCACCAACAATTTAATATTTTCGGACTGTCTTCAGGGTTGGACTAGACTTCCGTGTGTGTGGGTCAGAGTCTAGATTTGTTGCTACACGAGGAAGTGAAAAGGAGGTGAAAAAAGATATGTAGGAAGAAAAGGAAAGGGAAAGGAGACTTATGTGGTATGGTAAGGGAAGGAGGGAGGTAGGACTCGTAGGAGGGAGGGTGGTGATGAAGGGATGCGGTCAAGGAGGGAATGAAGGAGGAAGGATATAGGGTAGAGGGTCAGGAAAGATTGGTTCCCGTCGAGGGACAATATAGTGTTGGTTCAATTAGTGACCTCTGGAGGCTTCATGGCCGACTGGATCTGTGTTGAGAGAGAGAGAGAGAGAGAGAGAGAGAGAGAGAGAGAGAGAGAGAGAGAGAGAGAGAGAAGAGAGAGAGAGAGAGAGAGAGAGAGAGAGAGAGAGAGAGAGAGAGAGAGAGAGAGAGAAAAAAAAAAAAAAGTGAAATGGACAAAAAATATAAAAAAAGCAGAGTGAAAACAAAAAATGTAAACCAAGACATTCTAATGATATGAAAAAATAGACGAAGGAAAAACAACTGAAAAGAGAAAAGGAAGAAATATCGAAGAAAGAGACGTCACACACACACACACATACACACACACACACACACACACACACACACACACACACACACACACACACACACACACACACACACATACACACAAACACACACACACACACACACACACGCACACACACACACACACACACACGCACACGCACACACACACACACACACACGCACACGAACACGAAACACGCAACAACACACACACACACACACACACACACACACACACACACACAGTACCAGCACAATCCGAGGCTTGGGAATTTAGGAGGAGCCGGGGGGGAGTGGGGGTTTTTTCCCCCCCCCCGGGGGGGGCCATTTTAACCCCCAAAAAAAAAAAAAGGGGAGGGGGGGGGATAAGGGGAGGAGAGAAGAGGAGAAAAGAGAGGAAGAGAGGAGAGGGGAAAAAAGGAAAGGGGGGAAGGAGAAGAGAGAGAGAGAAAAGGGGGGGAAGGGGGGGAGGGGGAGGGAGGGAGGGAGGGAGGGGGGGAAGGGAGGGAGAGAGAGAGAGAGGAGGAGGAGGAGGGAGGGAGGAGGGAAAAGGGGAGGGAGGGAGGGAGGGAGGGAGGGGGAGAGAGAGAGAGAGAGAGAGAGAAAAGGGAGAAGAGGGAGAGAGAGGAGAGAGAGGGAGAAGAGAGTTGAGAGAGAGAGAGAAAAAAGGAAGGGAGGAGAGAGAGAGAGAGAGGGGAGGAGGAGAAGGGGAGAGAGAGAAGAGAGAGAGGGAGAAGAAGGAGAGAGAGAAGAGAGAGGGGAGGAGGAGAGGGAGAGGGAGGGAGAAGGAGAGAGAGAGAAAGGGGGGAGATATTTGAGAGGAAAAGGGGGGGGGAGATTTTAAAGGAGAGGGAGAAGGAGAGAGAGAGAGAGGAGAGGAGAAGAGAGGAGAGAGAGAGAGGAGAGAGGAGGAGAGAGAGAGATAGAAAAGGGAGGAAGAGCAGGAGAAAGGGGGGGATATTGAAAGAAAGGGGGGGAGATATTTGAGAAGAGAGAGAGAAAGGGGGGAGATTTTGAGAGAGAAAAAGGGGGGGGAGTATTTTAGAGAGAGAGAGAGAGAAGGAGGAGAGAAGAGAGGGGAGAGAGAGAGGGGAAGAAAAGAGAGAGGGGGGGGAGAGAGGGGAGAGAGAAGAGAGAGAGAGAGGGGGAAAAAAAAAAGAAAAAAGGGGAGAGAGGTGGGAGAGAAGAAGAGGAGAGGAGAGAGAGAGAGAGAGAGAGAGAGAGAGAGAGGGGAGAGGGGGAGAGAGAGAGAGAAAAGAGAGGAGAGGAGAAGAGAGAGAGAGGAGATAGTTGAGGAGAAGGGGGATGGTGAGGAGAGGATAGGAGAGAAACGAGAGAGAGAGAGAGAGGAGGAGAGAGAGAAGAGAGGGGAAAAGGAGGAGAGAAGGAAGAGAGAGAGAGAGGGGGAAGAGAGAGGAGAGGGGGGGGGAGATAGTTGAGAGAGAGATTGGGGGGGAGGGATAGATTTGGGGAGGCCCTGGCCAAAAAAACTGCAAAATTTAAAACCCAAAAGTAAAATTAAATACTGCTCGGGGTCCCGAAGCCACCTGTTTGTAAGCTTTAAAAGTCAGTCCCAGTCCCAGGTCCGGGGTGGAGCGTGCCGCACCCGACAGGGTGCAGGCCGCGCGCTTTGGGGACACGCACACAAACACCCGTGCAGCGATGCAATGTTTGGTGTGTGGTTGTGTGTTGGGGGGGGGGGGCAGAGAGGAGAGAGAGGGGGGAAAAGGGGTAGAAGAGAGAGAGAGAGAGAGAGAGAGAGAGAGAGGTTTCCGTTTTTCCCGTTCGTCCGACCTTTCCCGTATTCTTCCCGTACTTAGGCTTCCATGAATTTATTTTAACTTTTTTGGAAAAAGATCAGGGTTCTCTCTCTTCTCTCTTTCCTTTTTCTCTCTCTCTCTTCCTCCCCTTTTCTCTCTCTCTCTCTCTCTCTCTCTTCCCCTCTCTCTCTCTTCCCTTCTTTATTCTCTTCTTTTTACTTGTATTTAAACACGTAATTCACTTTTTTATCACGTTTTTTTCCCATCCCGTGACATTTTATTTTTAAAAAAGGGGTAAAAATAAAAATATCATTTTATAATTTTATATTATATATATATTATATAATATTTTATATATATAGGGAGAGGGAAAAGAGGAGAGAGAGAGAGAGGAGAGAGGAAAAGAGAGAGAGAGAGAGAGAGAGAGGGAAAAGAGAGAGGAGAGAGATACAGGGGAGTAAAACCATGACCACCCCACAAACACTTTACTTTTGGGACGAAAAAAACCCTTTTTTTTTTAAAGACCCTGAACCATGGTCTCGGGGTGACGAGATTTTTGGCGGGGGGGGGGGGAGAAATCAAAAAAGGGAAAAAAAAAGAAAGAATGGGGAAAAGAAACTGAAACGAAAAAGGAGAGAGAGAGAGGAGAGAAGGGAGAGAACATAACTTATTATATTGCAGTTATGTTAATGTCTCTTTACCATCTCTTCCCATACACCTACTAAACATTCAACTTTTTTACCGAAAACTCATGATGGGGAAAAAAAAGGGGGGAAATCAGGGTCATATAGAATTTGGGAAACCCCCAATGAAATTAATAAAAGAACCCCCGGAACATAAGAAACCCCGGGTAAAAAATAAAAAAAAAAGAAAAACGCGCGTATCGTGTGAAAGTATTTGGGTGTGAATAAATAAACTAATCAAAACTAATCTATCTCCAGTGTGATTGGTGCAGCTCGTCTTCCCGTAGCCTGAATGGGATCGATGAATGAGCCTTTCTCTTGTACAGGTGAACAACAGGAGAACTCACCTGGATGATTCAGGGGTTGATTAGGGGGAGGGGGGGTTGAGGGGGAGGGGGGGTTGAGGGGGAGGGGGGGTTGAGGGGGAAGGGGTTGTGATGAGAGGTAGACGAAAGCGTGGAGTGGTGTGGGTTTTGTTGTTGTGTGTGTTGCATTGTGTTTT
>JACEEZ010006008.1:10000-12500 GCA_016584305.1 Chionoecetes opilio | reverse complement strand
GAATGGGGCAGGAGGAGGAGGAGGAGGAGGAGGAGGAGGAGGAGGAGGAGGAGGAGGAAGAGGAAGAGGAAGAGGAAGAGGAGGAGGAGGAGGAGGAGGAGGAAGAGGAGGAGAGGAAGAAGAAGAAGAAGAAGACAGGCTGTGACAAAATTTATTCTGATGCAGCAATAATACGTTAAAAAAATGTAAACTGGGGTATATAGCAATTACTTGTATAACAAAAACTATAGTGAACAAATTGTACAAAAAAATGCCTTAACAGACTCTTATATCATGATTTGCGATTTGTGCTTTAGTTTTGTAAGTTTTCGTAAATTTTGCATCATTAGACACCGGTCAAAGCAAATATTTAAGCACACACACACACGCGCCAGCAAGTGTTTAGCAGGCGGGCGGTGTGCGGTCCTTAACACCTCGCCTGCCTCGGCCCGTCCCTCACTTACCGCTGCCAACGTAATGAGCTTAAGTTACCGGCGATGTGTGAACTTTACCCATTTTCTATTAACCGGCAAAAGTGGGGAGGCAGATGGGGAGGCGAGGTGGGGGGCAGGCTCTTAGTGGTGTTTTTTAGGGAAGGCAGTTGGGGAGGGCGGGGAAGGTTGGTGTCAGGGGTGGGGAAGTGTGTGTGTGTGTGTGTGTGTGTGTGTGTGTGTGTGTGTGTGTGTGTGTGTGTGTGTGTGTGTGTGTGTGTGTGTGTGTGTGTGTGTGTCATTGAAATGTTTGCTATTGATTCTACATGTTTTGAGTATTTATGCCTTTTCGAAACATTGCATTAATAGTAACAACAACACTAATAATAATAATAATAATGCTAATAACAGTCATAATAATGATAGTTATAATATTAATAAAATAACGACAATGACAATAATAATGATAGTAATAATAGTAATGCAATTCAACATTCCTTATGCCTTAAATAATAAAATAAAAATACTTAAATACAACTTAAAATAACAGAAATGCTTCATATTTCTCTTCTTTGTTATTCCGTCATATTGTGAAGTCCAGGTCAATGATTACTATGTACACACAACTAGCGGGTCTGCCTTGTGACGTCACGCAGACACACGCACGGGATTGGCTGTCACTCGCCCTCTCCTGGCTGCTGATTGGACGCTACGGGTAAACAATCCACCAATCGAGGGACTGACTAGAGACTGACTCGATTATGTGTCATTATGAGTTGGTTGTGATGCTGGGAAGAGAGAGAGAGAGAGAGAGAGAGAGAGAGAGAGAGAGAGAGAGAGAGAGAGAGAGAGAGAGAGAGAGAGAGAGAGAGAGAGAGAGAGAGAGAGACGAGAGAGAGAGAGAGAGAGAGAGAGAGAGAGAGAGAAGAGAGAGAGAGAGAGAGAGAGGTGGGGTGCAATACTAACTGATAAAACTTTTGCATCCTGTCCTTTTCTCTCTTCCCCCTTTTCCTTCTCCTCCTCCTCCTCCTCCTCCTCCACCTCCTCTTCCTCCTCCACCTCCTCTTCCTCCTCTTCCTCCTCCACCTCCTTTTCCTCCTCCTCCTCCTCCTCCACCTCCTCTTCCTCCTCCACCTCCTCTCTCCTCCTCCACCTCCTCTTCCTCCTCCACTCCTCCTCTCCTCCTCCTCCTCTCCTCCTCCTCCTCCTCCTCCTCCTCCTCCTCCTCCTTCTCCTCCTCCTCCTCCCTCCACTACTCACTCCTTTCCTCCAAGAACCACTTCCGAGTTTTCCACTTTTTTTACTGCTTCATTGCTTTCTCCCATTCATCACCAGCTCCTCTTCCTCCTCCGTTTTTACCCTCCACAGCAGGTGTCAGACCATGAGGAGAGAGAGGCTTGGGGAGGGAGGGGCAGACGGTAATTGGCTTGGCTCTTAACAACCCATTAGCACTTTAATTGGTTGATTGTTACGATGGAAGCAACTGGAAGTAAACGAACCACCTTGCAGATTCGGTTGGAGGTGTTGAGAGAGAGAGAGAGAGAGAGAGAGAGAGAGAGAGAGAGAGAGAGAGAGAGAGAGAGAGAGAGAGAGAGAGAGAGAGAGAATTTTTTTTTTAGTGCCAGCCACAAAAGATAACGTGCATGTTGCCGCCCCTCCCAGAAAGTCTCCTCCCCTCTCGGTCTTTCCTCCCTGCCTTTTCTTTTCCGCTCATATATTTTTTCCCTCTTCCTTCTATTCGGTCTGCATTTTGAGGTAATTGTGTAAACAGGTGGTGAGGCGAGGCTGGCCGCTGGGACACACACACACACACACACAGACACACACACACACACACACACACACACACACACACACACACACACACACACACACACACACACACACACACACACACTTTGACTCTCTCTCTTTCTCTCTCTCTTTTTTTTTCTCTCTCTCTCTCCATGAACGCACCAGCACAGAGGAAAAAAAAACAGGCAGGAAAAACTTCACCGCAACAGCACAAAAAACCCCAATATTTTTCAGTGGCGGTAAGGTAAAGGAGGTCACGAGGCGGGAAGGCAGGCGAGGTCGTGGTCACCCTTGAG
>JACEEZ010006008.1:0-7500 GCA_016584305.1 Chionoecetes opilio | reverse complement strand
AAGGCCGCGTCCCTGCCACTTGTGTATGTCTTAAGGCCGCGTCCCTATCACTTGTGTGTGTCTAAGGCCGCGTCCCTATCACTTGTGTGTGTCTAAGGCCGCGTCCCTATCACTTGTGTGTGTCTAAGGCCGCGTCCTTACCACTTGTGTGTGTCTAAGGCCGCGTCCCTACCACTTGTATGAGCCTAAGGCCGCGTCTCTGCCACTTGTGTGTGTCTAAGGCTGCGTCCCTATCACTTGTGTGTGTCTAAGGCCGCGTCCCTGCCACTTGTGTATGTCTTAAGGCCGCGTTCCTACCACTTGGTGTGTTGTCTAAGGCCGCGTCCCTACCACTTGTGTGTGTCTTAAGGCCGCGTCCCTACTACTTGTGTGTCTAAGGCCGCGTTCCTACCACTTGTGTGTGTCTAAGGCCGCGTCTCTACCACTTGTGTGTGTCTAAGGCCGCGTCATACCACTTGTGTGTGTCTAAGGCTGCGTCCCTACCACTTGTGTGTCTAAGGCTGCGTCCCTACCACTTGTGTGTGTCTTAAGGCCGCGTCCCTACTACTTGTGTGTCTAAGGTCGCGCCCCTACCACTTGCGTGTGTCTAAGGCCGCTCCCTACTACTTGTGTGTCTAAGGCCGCGTCCCTATCACTTGTGTGCCCTAAGGCCGCGTCCCTACCATTTGTGTGTCTTAAGGCCGCGTCCCTACTACTTGTGTGTCTAAGGCCGCGTCCTTACCACTTGTGTGTGTCTTAAGGCCGCGTCCCTATCACTTGTGTGTGTCTAAGGCCGCGTCCCTGCCACTTGTGTATGTCTTAAGGCCGCTGCCCTTACCACTTGTGTGTGTCTAAGGCCGCGTCCCTACCACTTGTGTGTCTTAAGGCCGCGTCCCTACTACTTGTGTGTCTAAGGCCGCGTCCCTACCACTTGTGTGTGTCTAAGGCCGCGTCCCTACCACTTGTGTGTCTTAAGGCCGCGTCCCTACTACTTGTGTGTCTAAGGCCACGTCCTTACCACTTGTGTGTGTCTTAAGGCCGCGTCCCTACTACTTGTGTGTCTAAGGCCGCGTCCTTACCACTTACCGGGTCAGGGATGAAAGTGTGGCCAGAATCCCCGCTGAGCCTGTTAAGCGCCTGCATCGCCTTCGCCTTGGCCTCCTCCGACGGGGTCATCTCCTCCAAGGGCCGGCAGGACAGGGCAGGGCTCGAACACACGCCCTCCGAGAGTTTGGTGTCTGAGGGCGCCGAGTACATGTTGGCCACCAGGGGTCCCGGCACCACTGTCACCGCCGGGGGCTTCTCGGGTACTGGGGATCCTGAGGGAGGAGGGATGAGGTGGTAATGCTTTGTTCTTTGCACGCTGTTGTAGAAGGCGGTGAAGGGAAGCGTGATTTATGATTAATGTATTGGTAATAATGATAACTTTGTGTGGTTCATTTCCATTGCCTGGTGTTGAGCTGAAGGATGTGTTGTGATTTTTTGTATGTGAGAGTAATTAATGACCTTATGGGGTTCATTTTCATTGTCTGGTGCTACGCCACTCCCTTAGAAAGACGTTTAAGTGTTATATAAGGAGTCATCTGCGCCCTTACGATGACACATGAATAGTTTATAACATCTATTAGTAAAATAAATGCTTCCGTATAAAGTCCAGTTTACTGTCTGACACATAACCGCGTGGAGTAACTTGAAAAATCCAACAAATTGAGTTTTAAAAAATCCTGCCTAGTCCTAAATTAAAAGAGTCCAACGAAGGGTGTCCAAGAGCCTCTTAGAACGAAGCACGAACTCAGATATCGACTCTTAAAAGACGCTTTGCCTTATCTGCCTCACCTGCCCCACCTGCCTCACCTGCCTCACCTGCCTCACCCTCACCTGCCTCACCTGCCCCCCCTGCCCCACCTGCCTCACCTGCCTCACCCTCACCTGCCTCACCCTCACCTCCCCCCCCCACCTGNTTTTCTCCACAAAAAAAGGAAAGGGTTGGTGTTCATCTGGATAATGTGAGAACCTAACAGTATCTCCCCCCTTTTTTTTAAAGAGAAAAAAAAATTCGCTTCATTTTCATACTTTCCATTTCCCTGCCCTTTGATCCTTTTTCCCCCTCCACCTATCATTAACCCTTATTTCTACCCCTCCCCAGTCTATCCACACACCCAACCCTACACGCATAGCCCACACACCCTCTAACCCCAACCACAACCACAAAACTACTACAAACAAACAACAAAACAAGAAAAAAAATTCAATAAAAACAAAAATTTACAAAGGGCATATTTCTTGACACCACATGGCGTTCAGAAACCCGACCCGGCGCTAGTTATATCTCCTGTTTTAAGCGTTAATATCACCTTTAAGGCTGCCATTTACCCCTCCCTGTAACCCTTTACAGATACATGCACCGGCGTGGATATATGGGATTAAGGATAAAGCCGCTATTACGTACCTGGAAGTAAAAATGTTGAATTTTTCACCCGCTATCAGACAAGTCAACAGTGACCTAAACAATCAATGGCAGACGATGGCTATTGGCTAGTCTTATTTTAGGGATGTTTTACTTGATTTTCCCTTTAATCCCTTTTTGATACTTTTAATTACTTCTTGTATTTAAAATTTAACTTTGTGTAGGGTTAAAAAGAGGCTACGTAGGGTTTTAAAGAAATGATGCCCCGTGGTGTGAGATAGTTAAACGGCGGAGAAATTTGGCGCGAAATATAAATGGCTCAACTTTCTCCCCGGTACCAGTGCGCCTCCCCCCCCCCCCCTCTCTCTCTCTCTCTTCTCTCCCTCTCCCTCTCCCTCTCCCTCTCCCTCCCCTCCCTCTCCCTCTCTCTCTCTCTCTCTCTCTCTCTCTCTCTCTCTCTCTCCTCATTGTTTACTGAATGATTTGCAACGGACGGAGGGAGAGAGAGAGAGAGAGAGAGAGAAAGAGAGAGAGAGAGAGAGGAGAGAGAGGAGAGAGAGAGGGGGAGAGAGAGAGAGAGAGAGAGAGAGAGGAGAGAGAGAGAGAGAGAGAGAGAGAGAGAGAGAGAGAGAGAGAGAGAGAAGAGGAGAGAGAGAGAGAGAGATTAATACGAGAATATGAAGATAATTTGCTTACGATAATTTACATCTAGCCAAAAAACGAGTACAGATAAATACATATTTAAATAAATAAATAGATATAAATAAATATAATTATGTAACTAAGGAAAAACTTACATTTTTTTTAATTATATGTAGATACTCAATATACTACTACCGTAGATAACAGTATAGTCGCCAGCTGCAATAATGTCGCCAGCCGCCAAATATTACGAATGATAGCATCACTACTGCTGTGTATGTGCCACTGAAGATAATACACAGTAGTTACGAGCGAGCGCTCGTGAGTCCTCGGTGGATACGGAATTTCTCTCACTTAGCGGCCGACCCGGCCCGACCTGACCGTCACGCTTTTCAGGAGCTTATATCTTTGGAATCCCGCTTCCGATTGACAAGCGGTCTTCACCATCTGATAGCCCCATTCAATCCCTTTTGTGCTTGACATGTTTTGTCTCACGTGAGGGATCAGCATGGCGCGTGGCGCGTGCCGCGTGAGGGGTGTCAGACAACGTTATCTTGCTATAGCTGAGAAACGGCTGTACCGACTAAGTTTTAAATTTGGTGTGTGGTTTTGAGACCACACACCTAGCAATGTCCCCCACAGGTCAAATTCCGGGTGGGCGGGCCCCACGTGCGCACGTGCGGCGGGTTTCTACGGGGGTCGCTCGTCCCTCGCTGATTAAGGGGGTCTTACTGGTTTATATCATGACTGTATAATTACCCTGCTTCAGCGTTGTTTTATGCTTTGTGTCTGCAAGTATAAAAACGGTTTCAAATTTCACTACGCGTTTTTTTTTTTGCGCGACGACCACGGCGGAGAGGACACTCAGAACATAAAAAAAAACTAATTGGGGACCTTATTGTTGGGCCCACTCTGGTGATATTTTTTGTAATTTGTTCATTTATAGCCATAATATGACACAGATGAAGACACAAAATGACACAGACTCTCCAGATAGCCCCTTCTAACTTTCCTGAAATCATGGATGTAGAAATGTAAGTATTAACGCCACCACACGGCTGTACATAGAAAAGAAACCTTGTCCTGGCGACTTCACTGTTATCTACGGTAGCCTACTATTACTATATTACTACTACTACTGCAAGCACCACTACCACTACTACTACTACTACTACTACTACTGTAATGCCCGTTATTCGGAAGAGATAGGATGGGAATTCCTATCATACAATTCCCGGGTTATGTCCGTAAGCAATTCAATCTTTTCGTTTCTCGTGAAAGTTATCTTCCTTCTTTCATTCTCACTTCTATCTTCCTCCCTTCCCTCACTCCCTTCCCCCCGACATTCTGGGTACGAGTCAAAATTCGTGGGACACTTATTTCGCGATCATCGATAACTAAGAGGTTCAAAACTTTTCATCCTCCCCTCACCCTCCTATCAGATCAAGGAACACTCCTAGATTCTTAATGTCCTTCAAACTAGACACAATAGTGACAGATCACGTTCATAAATGGATGTGTTAGTCGAGTTATTTGCTAAATTAAAAGTCGACCAAATTTATGGTTCGACTCCACTACCTCGTCTCTCAACAAGACGCGTTCGTAGGCTTGAACGAAAGAAAATAACACTTTCCTCGGATATTAGATTAAACATATTAAATTCTTCTATATCAAAGTAACAGAACTGTATTATAGGCAGCCCTTTCATAGGTACACTTGTTTCATTAGTCAATTAGTCATTCAGGGTCTATAAGCTCTTCAGGAGAGGCCAATATCATAGAATTCGAACATTCCTTTTCATCCCAACTTCACCTTAGCTACCATGAGGAGTCAGTCGTCTCTCCACTTCATTGTAGGTAAGACCTCGGCACCTCGCTCCTGTTTCCCCCCTTCCTTGTTATATTATATCTATCTATATTTCTATATATATATAGGTACCGTTGTTCAGTTTCACTAACGCATAGAAGGCCTGCCCCATCCTTATAAGTGTTATTAACGGAGTCGTCTCTCCACTTCATTGTAGAAACCAGGCCACATGGTACAGTGAATCCCCACACCAACTCATTACTCTCACATTTTCTCTCCTATATATATATTCCATGTATACCTATAGTGCTCAGTTGATACGGACATAGGTGGTAGCTCTAAGAATGTGATTCGGTGAGGCAGGTTATGCTCTAAAGAGCTTCCCTGCGCCAAAATAAGTTATATATGTATCTACGATCTCAAACAAGAGACATAATGTTTCATGGTGAATAAATAGGATGAGGTTTCAAATATAGTTCTTGTGTTTATTGCAAAAACCCCAGGTGACTATTCCGCGTGTTAGGATAATACTTCCCCACACTTCCAAAAAGAGTCAGCCTTACTCGGTGTAATTCTAAGTATCAAACACGACTACCAAGATAAATCTAATATATATCTTTTCAAACGTGCCCAGGAAGTAAAACCATAGACCTACTTGCCTGAGCTGGTGGCAGCACTCCCCTTACCCCTTAACTCATACCCTTTCCCCTTAACCCCTACCCCTACCCCTTTCCCTTAAGTTCATTCCCATTTCAGTACTCTCCGCAGCGAGAAGTGTTCATACTATAATCAAATAGTGAAGTCATAAGACAAGTTTCAATTCTCAATTCAAGTTGTAATCAATGAAAAATCCTAACCAAATTAATTTCATTCAAATAACAAAGGCACCAGGTATAAACCAACGTCATAGGAAAATCCTGGCAACACACTACTACTACTACAACTACACACACACACACACAACACACACACACACACACACACACACATACCCATTAGTAGTAGCATCATGAACACTGCGTCGTCTATGCGTGGAGGCCACAAGCTCCCCGGAGGCAGGAGGCGACGTAGAGCTTAAAGTAATCGTCCAGACCATTTCATCATTCCTGATTTAATGCAATCAAATCATAGCCATTAACGAGTATATCAACAATACGTCGTCACTTTTTGTATCCAGTCAGCCGTTTTTAAATAATCCGCAATCAAAATCTGCAAATTCCCCGAGTTTTCAAAACGCTCTCAAGGTTTGCAGACGCTCAGGCTCAGGCTCGGTGACGCAGCATCAGGGAGGCTCATCTTCCCGCGCTTGATCAGAGAGGCACGTAAACACAGAGATAAATATAGTACTTGAAGATATTTGGGTGTTTCTGATAGATTTGTTTTGCTATATGCCACATGCGTGCATCCTTTATGGGTGCAGCAAGACAGCTGTGCCTTTCGAGAAAAGTTTGCACACGGAAAGGAGTGGCGTGTGTAGGAGTGGAGTGGCGTGTGGTGATTCACGCCTATAGTGTGTTGGGGCGAACAGTTGTGTTGAGAAACGGTGTATAGTGAGGGTAGCGATGGACCACCACGACTGTGAGGCTTTGCCTCTTAACAAGACCAAGTAAACCAAGTAAACCAGTTGTGGAGTGGGCGTGGGCGTGCCCTGTGGTGAGAGACCCTGTGGTGGTGTGGCTGTCACACTTTCTGCCTTCCCGCCCGCATATTTTCCAACTCTTTGCTGTAGTTAATGCTAGTATGCAGACTAGTATGTGGTTTCCGAGTAATTACGTTTGACTGTAGCTCCAAAACTAACCATAGGATTTTCTCGAAAGTACCTTCATTGTGATTCCCACACACACATGGTTTAACAACCTTATTTACCAATCCATGTTTTCGAGAAGTGCCAGGTCCTCCTGCTGAACCTCAGGCTCTGCTAACACCTGTTCATCCACCTCGTACTCGAGATCAAACATATAGGATCCCATGACAATCTGAGGTTCGTTTTCCTCATAGTATACGCGACCAGCGTCATTTCTTTCGGTGTCAGATTGAGAATCGTACTCTATATCTGTCACAGCGACAGATTCACTGTCTGACACCGAAGTACAATCGCTCATCATAACATTTGCCGACAGGTGTCAGACAGAGTGTCTGCGGGCGTCCCTGTTCTGACGTCATCAATAACAGTCGTAGCCCTGTTGGAGGGAAGATTTTTTTTTTTCGCGCGCTTTTTACAAAAGTCGTGTTTTTACGGAAATAAGGCCTGGAAATCAATTATTTTTGGTGGATTAGGTGTTTTGAATGTACATTCAACATAATTCGACAAAAAAAAATTGGGTCTGGACGATTACTTTAAAGTAATTGTCCAGACCATTTCATCATTCCTGATTTAATGCAATCAAATCATAGCCATTAACGAGTATATCAACAATACGTCGTCACTTTTTGGATCCAGTCACCCGTTTTTAAATAATCCGTAATCAAAATCTGCAAATTCCCCGAGTTCTCAAAACACTCCTCAAGGTTTGCAGACGATGCGCAGCAGGCTCGGTGACGTAGCAAAAGGCAGCGCTCTCCCCGCGCGCAGATTCAGAAGGATGTAAACACAGGAGATATATATAGTACTTGAAGATTTTTGAGTGTTTCTGATAGATTTATTTTGCGATGTGGGATTACTTTCA
>JACEEZ010006007.1:0-23027 GCA_016584305.1 Chionoecetes opilio | reverse complement strand
CCCTAAAAGGGGTTTTTCCCCGGCTTTTATTTAAAAGGAAAAAAAATTTTCCCCCCGGTTTCGAAAATTTTTCCCCGGTTTAATTTGGGGGCCCCCCCTTTTTGGGGGGGAAAGGTGGACTAATGAAAAAAATCTGCTAACGGGGCCCTTGGTTAAGCTATCTCCTCCTATCGATGATGGCATCTTAAAAGGGAGGGGAACCATTGTAAATTCTTTTTGGAAAATTCGCTAAACCCTTAAAAGGGGTTTTAATAAAATTGACTTAACCCGTGGGCTGGGATCCCCTTCCGGAACGAAAAAAAAAAAAAACATAAAAAAACCCGTGCCGACTTCGGGAAGTCTACAAACATGCCAAAATATACGCCTTGATGTCAGCCCTCGATCCCACACCCGCATCTGCCTACTACGCTTAGGGGGATCCCACTCCTTGGGTTTTTTCCCAAATCTTGGATTTAGGTCCTGGCTTTGGGATATTTTTTTCTATCTTGGGATTTTTTGGAGGGTTATTCAAGTATTTCTCCAGTATTTTTGAAGGAAAGCATAGGAAACAAAAACTAAGAAGTCAAAGCCTTCGTCAAAAAGATGTGACAAAAGGGTTATTCACTGTATTGTTTACGGTTTCCTTATTTTTGTTTATCAAAGATTTCTCTTTGTAAAATATTTGGAAATAAATGCTTTTCCCGTACCAATAAACAATGATCATGAAAAATTATTATATTTTAAAAAACGAGGGGTTTTTTAAAAAGCATTTTTTAATAGCGTCGTTTGGCATTTCCCCTCGGAAAATATTGCCAAGTACCAATTTTACTTGGTATTAGTATGGCTATAACAAAATTTTAAAAGCTCAAAGGTAATGAGTTGAAAGTGATGAAAGAAAATAAATTTTTTTTGGGCCATGTGATTTGGGGTTGGTTAGAAATGCGCAGATAAGAAAGATACGAGAAGAAATCCCCATTATTGGCTGTGCAGTGTGCACTGTGCAGAGCAAGCATCGGATTATAGGGTAATAATATTTTTTTCTTTAATTTACTCCAAAAGTAGGTATATTTTTAAATTTTAAGGAATCATGGCAAAAAAAATAAAAGTGTAAGGGGGGATTCGCATCAAGACCCAGCGATGTTAACTGTGCAAAAATTACTATTTGAAAAGATACAGGGTTTTGAGAACGTAACAAAATACGAAATTGCTACAAATTTTTAATTACTTTTTAAAAGTCACCAAAAACTTCATTGCACAAAAAAATTGTCGGTCAATTTGCCGCAAAAAGATTGAAAATTTTAAACGGACATTTTGTCGCGATTGGATATTTTAATTTTGGTGAAAAGGGAAAATTTTTGTAATATGGAAAGTAAATTTCAATAAAGATAAGAAATTTTCGACTATATTTTTTTCCAAAGGTTTGTACGAAATTTTCTGAAAATCGAAAATTTTTGGGGCCGGAAAGACAATGTGGCCAAAAAAAGTTCAATCCCGCACAGACGTCCGTTTTTTTTTTTTGCTTTGGGTTGAAATCAGGAAGCTAGAAAAAAAGGAAGGTGATTCCGTAGTAAGTTTCAAAGCCGATTGTCACGCCCATCTAAGGGGGGGGTGTGTAAAGACAGGCATGGTGTTTTGGGAGAACGGCGGAATCAGGGTAAACCCCAAATATCATACACCCTTTGCATTCCTCATTTTTTTATATATACCATCAAAAAAAATTATTTTTTGAAAGTTTGGGCTATAACTTCAAGAAAAAAAAAATTTTTTTGGATAGATTTTTTGACAAGGAAAAAAATTATATAAAGCAATATATGGTAGAAAAATTTTTTTTCAAATTTATATTACTTTGCAGGTATTAGGGGTTTTTCAAATCATGCAGAACATAATGAATATTTTTATTGGTAACACAAACAGAAAAGTAAATAATTATCTTGTACATCAGCTACAAAAACCCCAACCCTGCCTTTAGACATTGAAATCATTGCAGGGAAAAACACAAGAATTTAGTTGCATTATAAAAGAGACCCAAAAAACATCGAACTAAATCATGTTTTAATGGCACAGTAAAAGACACTGTTAGCATGCCGAAAAAACACATGAGTTTGTTCAATATTGTTTTGCACCACATGACAAAAAAACACATCAAGATTTTTTTTTGTTAGAAACCTTTGACAATGGGGTCAACGTTTTTGCTATAACCCAAAACATTTTTTTGAAACAAAAAAGAACAAAGAAAAAAGCATTTAAGGCATACATTACAAGGGCAAAACAGGCAAAAAAAGGTACGTAAACGACATAAACCAATTTTACAAATGTGCAGATCATAAGTTTACAGGCACTGCAAGAAAAAAAAAGTGGAAACCCCTTATTGAAAAAAAATGCTTAAAAAAGCAAAACCCCTGGTTTTTTCCCCAGATCTGAGGAAAAACGAGGACAATACCAAATGCCAAAGTATATAGGTTAACTAAAACAAAAAATAAAAAAAAAAAATAAAGTAAATAAAAAAATACAAAAAATTCAAAAATGCTTTAAAACAAGTATTAGGGTAAGCAGATGCATAGCATTTAGAATACTTTTGCAACAAAGGGGAGGAAACATTATTCGGGGAGAAATAAAAAAAGAAACCTAATACATACTGCATACAAAAGCAGAGGCAGTCTTGCAAAGAACCTTTTTATAAAGAAATGACAAAAAAATAAAAAAAATTTAGAATGAAACTCTTGTTGACAGCAGGCAAAAAACTCAAAAAGTTTAACCCCCCGGAAAAAGGGAAAAAGAAGGATGGAAAACCACTAAAAAAGAAACCTCGGTGGACGAGAGATTAAACCCGAAATTTAAATTGAAAAAAAGAGGGAAATAAAAATCTGAGAAGGTGATGAAATAGAATCATTAATGAAAGGCCTGGGGTAAAATAATTTGAAAGGGCATGGGGAAATAGAGGGGAAAGGGAAAAATTATGATCTCGGGGGAACAGAGAAAAAGGGGAAAATGTACCTAATTGAGCTTGGAGAGTAGAAAAAGGGACTGAAATTTGAAGAACGGCAAAAACCCCGCAGGGACGATGGACCCATTGGGGGGTTTTGTTAGATATGGGGGAGAAATGGTAAAAAGGCAATATAAACATTGGACGTGCTGGAGCCAAAGGGCTGGCGTGCCCAAAAAGGACTGGAAAAAGAGCGAGGACCCTAAACACAAAAAGGGGGAGGGAAAAAATAAGGAGGCATAGCCAATTATAGGCCCCCTAGCGTCAGAACATATAGCCAAGGTTTTGGAAAGATTTAAATAGAAAAGAAATTTTGGGGGTAGAGGAAAACAAGAATTTTTTGGAGAGGAGCAAAAGGGGTTTTAGGAAAAGGCAGGGTGGAATGGTAAAAAATATTTGGAGCTAGACAAGGGTGGCAGCCCCCAACATTATTTAATCTGATTTAAAGGAAAATAACCGTGGAAAATTGGGAGTCCAGTAAAGAATAGCAATTGGAGGAGAAAGTTAGGATGTCTGGCCCCCATGGGGATGAAAATGTTTTTATGGCAAAAGTAAAAGGATGAAATGGAGGAGATTTACACATAACAAAAAAGTACGGAAGGGGAAAGGGCCTGAAGTTTAGGAAAGGGAAATTAAAGTCATGGAGTTTTAAAGTGAATGTAGGAGTCAGTGGTGCTTAAATAATGTCCTAGAAGTATAGATAAGTACATATGTATATAGGATTGGAAATAAACAAGGAAAGGGTAGGGGGTGAAAGCAAGGAAAGTAAAAGAAAGGCAAAGGGAAGGAGGATGAAAAGGGGATGATTATAAATGGTGGTAGCATCTTTAATACATATGAGGTAGGGGAGGAGTTTTTTTTGGGAAGGGGTGGGTGTCCCTATTGTCTATATGGGTAGAAGGGCCCCGTAAGGGGGAAAAAAATCATTCTGGTAAAGGCTTTGAACAATTAGGCAGATGGGGACTGGAGCTTGTAGGGCATGCTGTAGAGGCCTAAGGGGAAACATGGGATGGAGACCTTTTAGGGAAATGTAATTAAAGGAAAAATGGTTTCCACAAGAAAAAAATTTCAAGACCCATGAAGATAGATGGGCAAAAAAAAATATCACAAGAAAATGATCAAGTTTCCCCCCGGAAAAAGGAACTAGAGAGATGGGAAAAAAGGAAAGAAAATGGAACAAATTTTGGGGAGATAAGAGCTATCAAAAAGAAAAATGGAAAAATGGGGGTAGTTTTTAATGGAGGAGGGGGGTGGCCCCGGAAAAACAACCCTTGCAGTATGGGGGAGGAAACAAAAGCCCCAGGGGGGTTTTTGGCATGTAGGAACGTCGGGGAAGTTACTATATAAAAACAAGAACAGGTACTTTTTTTTAAAGTCAACGGAAGGAACAGGGAAAATGGAGAAACCCTAATTGTGCTACAGGGTAGGAGAAAAAAAATGTTAAACATGGGCCCCCTTGGGAAGCAACAAGTATAGGGGTCGAGGGGGAAAGGCTTATAGCGTCAATAGTAAACGCTAGGGAGAAGGGTGGGGGGAGGAGAACAAAAGCAGAAAAAACGTGCCCTGTGTACGGTGTTGGGCTGTAGGGGGGCAGAAAGGAAAAAAATAAAGTATTGTAAACCCTCACCAAAATGTTTCCTAAAAGCAGTGCGGAGATAAGAACACACAAGAGGGCAATGAATGGTGATATAAAACAAAGAAAAGAAAATGATGAAAAAAGTCTTTCCCAGGTTGAAATAAAAAGGTTTAAATTTTCTTTAACGAAGGAGACAAAGTGGAAAGGACCATGAAGCGTACTAAGCGACAAAGGTCACAAGAAGAAAAAAGAATGTGAATCCTTTAAAATATAAGCACCCCCCCCACAGCCCCCCTTCCCATTTCTGTATTTTGCATACAAGCCCCTAGATGGTGTTTCCTAGGAGGCTTTCTTATTGGGGTCCCTGGAATATAAAGTGTTACACATTGTTTTTTTCATAATTTTAATTACTAACAAAAATGTACTTAAATTTTAAAGGGGTGATTTTTCTGATATGTTGTAATTTAAAAGGGAAAAGCTGTGGGGGTGGGGGATGGTGGTGAAGCACAGAACACGAGATGGTAAAAAGGATGGGCGGATGGACACCTTTAAAAAAGGGTGAGAGTGGATGACATGAAGGATAAAATGTGTAGAAATATCCGGGGGGGTGGAGAATGACCCCCTTAAAAATGGAAGGATATTTTTTTGGAGTGTTACACTGGTCGACACCTTTAAAAGGGTTTTCTATTTTCATTGGGTGTGGGTTGGAAAGCTTTTTCCGGGCTGATTTAAAAATGGAATTTTTTTTTTCTCTAGCACTTTAATGTTTTTGAAATGCCCGCCTTTTTTAAATTTTAATAGCTATTATAATTATATACGATATATAATTATAAAATTTAAATCGAAACAATCCCCCTACGTATTATATATTCTCGAAATTAAATTCGGGGTGGTGCCTGCGGTTTTAAATTAGGCCCAATTTCCCAAAACTGGCAAAAAATATCCCAAAAATTTTTGTTAAAAATTATCCGAAAATGTCCCAAACATTTTGGGAAAAATTCCCCCGCCCCTTTTTTGATCCATCCCCCCTTCAAAAAAATTTTCTTAAACCCCAAATTTTTTCGATCCCTGGAGGTAAAAAAACCTTTTCACTGTAAACAAGAGGTTTGGTACATACAGTTGAACCTGCCGGTGATTCTTTGGGGTCGTGCTGGCCTTTCCCTTTTTGTTTGTAATGTTTGCGTCCGTTTCTGCCCCCAAAAAAACAAAGAAAACCCCTTTTGCTTAGTGTAACCTAACTGGAGTCCTAGAAGAAAGGAAATTCCCTTTCAGGTCCCCACACGATTCCACTGATTTTTTCCCTATTTAACAAGCAAAATAAAAAAGTCTTCATAGTTCAAAAGTTTAAATCTTTTCATGGCCTTTGGCAATTAAAAACACTGGGAAAAGCTTTTTTTCCCTTTATGCAGAAAACGGCCTTTAGCTTGTTTTTTCTAAATTTCTATGAACAGCCGCCACTCATCTTACCCTTTAAGGGTTAGACTCAAAAAGTTGTTCCATGAGGGGTAAACATAAAAGCAGAAAACAAGCTTGTTTTCCCAATTTTGAAGAAGCTTGAATTCTTTTGTCTACGACAAAACGGGGGTTATGAAAAAACCCCCTTCTGAAAGAAAAATTCCATTCTTTGAGACGAGACCCAAAGGGATTTTCATTTTTCCCCTTTTGGGGTTTAGATCAAAGGCCCCCTAGCAAGGTCATGTAGCTTTCCTGACGTTAAATTTGGGTCTCTGTTGTTTTGCCTTTTTCTTAAAAGGGTCTGTATCCGGGGATTATCCTCCTCTTTCCCGGGGGGGGTCTGATTCACTTGTAGCACTTGAAAATTGGAACTTTTTGGAACTGGGAGATCAGGACCTTTGTGGCACGGGCCCTGATGGCAGAAGGTTACGTAAAGGATCCTGATTTTTAGCTCGAGTTTTTACTGAATTTTCCCTTTGATTTTTGTGAGGCAAAAGTAGAAAGTCAGTACTGTGCCCTTTTTTTCCCACCCCAAAAAAAATTGGGATGGGGAATGCCTCCCTAAAAGGGGCCGTTTGCCACGCATCCGGGTTTTTTCCAATTTGGTTACCCACAGGGGTTGCATGCTACGTGGGGGGGCCCACTTTTATTTTTGATCACCTTTTACGGCACTTGAAGAAAATGCGATAAGCTGTTTTTCCCTTCTTTGAAAGAGGGTTTCCCTTCGGGACTGTAGGGGTAAAAATTTCCCCAAATATGTAAAAAAAAACTGCCCGGGTGCATTCACCAGTTCAGCGCCCCCCATCCCGCCCGGTACAAGGTTACTATAACGGTCCCCCAACAAAAAATTAGGACCCACAAAATAAAACACTCTTTCTGCAAAGAAAAAAAAAATGTTTAAACATAGTCAATAGCTGTACATTAGGAAAAAAGGGTACCCCCAAGCCTGCAACCCCCTTCCCCAAAAAGCAGGGCGCAAAACCCTCCCTGCTCACTCCCAAAAATCAAACAGACTAAAAAACCCACGGGCACTCCCAAATGGGCCCCTTGAGAAAAAAAAAGATTAAGAGTTTAAAATAAAAACTTTGGTGAAACCTATTTCTGCTGTTTTTCCCCTTTTTTTTTTCATAAATTGCTTTCTTTTTTCTAAAAAAACTGGACGTGATAGGGGTTAAATTTGAACATCAGATTCGGTTCGAAAGGGCCCGATTTACCTAAAATCAGCTTCATTTAGCCCCGAACCTTTCTTCGTTTTTTTTTTGGGTCGACCAGTGTAATGTGAGAAAGAAAAATTAAAATATAATAATATTGGTGGTATTCTTATGTCGATACATTTTGACATTTCAGGGTGGTAAAGACCTTTTAAATTTTTGGGGGTTCTTTATGCTCGTGAAAACGTTTCGCCAATGGAAAATGGCATCATCAGGCTAAAAATATTTTTAAAAATTAAAATATACAAAAAACTCCCTAAAAGCGAACATCTAAAAAAAATTGTTTTAAACAAAAAAATTTAACCCTAACTATCTAAAAAAAAAAAAAACCCCAAAAATTTTATACTTAAAACAGACCTTGGGGTGTAGGGCTGTCTAGGCTGGCAGAGGACGGAAATGAACAATATTTTTACGGGATACTTTTGGGTTTCCCGGATGTGGAAATCGAAACAGATTTTGGGACGATCAAAAACAGTGTGATGACATGGGTATATGAAATTTGGTAGAGTGATTTGGTTTTTAAAGATCGGGGGACAAGTGTTTTGATGTGTTGGATTTAAAATCTAGTGTCACTAGAGAAGTTTGCCTTTGATAGGTTTTAAAATCATTCATAGAAAAGGGGTGTGATCAAGTCAGGAGATTTGTAAACCAAATTTTAAATTGCGAAGGTGAAAAATGGGGCGACCAGAAAGTGCGGGGGCCCTTTATGTTCAGAAAACCCAAAGGGTTTTAAATTCCTTGACGTTTCGCCAAATGTTGGAGCGTTACAGCTCAAAATTTTAAATTCAAAAAATTATTTAGAGTAAGATTTTTGGGTTTATAGGGTCTTTAATTTGAAAGGGTGTTCTTAAAGAAAAGGGTTATTTAAAAAATATTTTTAAAATTTGGGGTTGGGAAGGTGTAATTGGTTTTTCTTTGGTTTTTTTACGAATGTATAACTGAGAGGGCCCCCATAAAAGGGTTTTTTAAATTTTTAATGTGTGTCTAATGTGGTTCGGGTTGGTTCGTTTGGGGGTTAAATTTTCTTTTAAGAATTTAGAGAAGTTTTTTAAATCAATTTTGAGGGGGTTTTTTTGGAAAAAATTTAGAAAGGAATTTTAAAATTTAATTGTCGAAGGAAAACCCAATTGGAAAGAAACAAATAGTCTGTTTAGTAAGGTCTTAATAGTATTGATTTTAAAAAGGTTAGGGATGAATAAATATTTGTTTTCCTAACCTGAAAAATTTTGGGTTTTCTGTAAAACTGAGGGGAAAGATATTTATTTTTAGGGAAAATGGGATATCTAAAAATGGTATTGATAATTGGTTTTCAATTTCTAATTAAGTGAACAAATTTTTGGGATGCTTAGATTTTAAATTTATTTCAAAATTTGGGGAATTTGTTCGGTTTTTTTTAAAGAAAAAAACGTGTCTTTATAAAATAGCTTTTATAAAAAAAAGGTTTAAAAAAGCTTGCCGTAGATAAAGTAAAGTCCCCAAGTTTTACGTTTCTTTGTTTTTACAAAACGGGGGTTGGGCGAAATATTTACATTTGTACATCCATGTTTCTGGAAAGTTAAAAGGGGGTCATCGGAAAGTCTTTGTCTTTTTTGGGGTTTCACCCTGTGTCTATTGGGCTATTAAACCCAAATTTACAAAAAAAAAAACCGAGTAGCGCCCTTTGCTATACCTATACAGTAAAGTCGCCAGCTATTTTTAAACCCCAAACAGTTGAGGTCGCCACTCTGGGGACTTAAAGGGAAATTAAAAGGTAAAGAAAAAAACCCAAATTTAATATTAGTGGGGAAAGATGCTTGGATTTAAAAAAATTCCTCTGCCAAACGTGAAAACAAAATTCTATTCAAGTTAAAGATCTGGAAAAGTCTGTTTTCCTGTGCCCAAAAGGGTGATCAGCACGTCTGGTCGTCGTGCGAAAAAAAAACTGGAAGCAAAATGCGAAACTTTTAATTTTGCAGATAAAAGAATAAAAAAACGCTGAAACGGGTGATTATACAGTAATGACATAAAACAAACTGTGATAATCTTCTGGAACATAAAAATCATTAGTGTGTTTATAATTCGTAATATTTGGTGGCTGGCGATATGACGGGCAGGGGGCAAATTCACTGTTTTATACGGAAAGGCCCATTTTAACAGCCAAATTTGTTCATGGTGCATAACAAACAAAAAAAGGGATTTGGGAAATGAAGGACCCCAAGCGGCCCCCTGGAGACCCCATCAGTTTGGCATAAGTTTTTTGTTAAATATAAAAGGAAAAGTCTTTTATAGCTTTGAGGAATAAATCAGAGGGGAAATTTTTTTTTTGTGTAGTTAAGAAAAAATGGTAACATTGTGGAAAAAAAATTATTAGTGATTTAAATTTTAATAGTCTCATCTAATGGAATATTTTTTAAAAAGTATTGGGGGTTTAAAAAATAGCCATTACCGCCCCTTTTTTTTGGTTTAAATTTTTTTTAATTCTGTGCCAAAAACAAAAGAGTTCTTAATTGTTATTTTATTACAGTTAGCGGGTTAATTATCGGGAAAAGTATTTTGGGGAGGGTTAATAGTTTTAAAAGGGGCCCCCAGTACTAAAAATGGGGCGTAAAGGGGTTTCCCATTTTTGATTTTTTTTGGGAATCCATAGAGGAAACCAGGGAAAAGGGGCCCCTAGGGGAAAATATATTTGAAAAAAACTTTTTGTAAAAACTTTAATTCAAGTAAAGCTCTAAGGGACGGGAAAGTTTTGTCCCCATTTTTTGGGGTGAAAAAAAAAATGTATTGTGAGCGAGGACTTTAAAAATTTTGTTTTTTTATCACCCCTTTGGAAAGGATGCCGCTTTTTTTAATATACTCATTTTTATCTAAAAATTTCGTACCCCGTCCCTTTTTCGGGTCTAGTGATTTAGATAAATTTAACAGATTTAAGGTCAAATTTTTTGGCATCAAACTGGGTTTGGGAGGTTTTGGGGAAAAAAATTTTGAATTCATTAAATCGCGATTGTTGGAAAGGGGAATAGTAGAAAAGCCTTGAAAAAAAGTTTTTCCCAAATCCCCTAAAAATTTTTTTACTTTATATTTTAAATTTGGATTAATAAGTTTCTCAAATGTAAAGTAAAGGTTGACATAGTTAATATTAAATTTTTGGGAAAGGCAAAAAGGGAGTCCCCAGTGAAAATAAATCCCTTTTTCCCCGCAGGAGTTAAAGAACGGGTTTGAAAGGGTTAATTTCGACTTATCCTTTTTGACAGAGTGTTTTCCCGGGAAAGCCTTTTGAGAGCACAGTTTTTTTCCTTTGAAAAGCTTTAGCGGTTTGAATTTTTGAGGCATTATACGTAATAATCTATTAAAAGACAAATTTTATCAAGCCCTGCCCCGGGGGGGTTTTTTTAGATCAGATTTATTTTTATTAACGTCCCTTGTGTGATTTTTTAAATAGCCTGTTTTTTTCTTTTTAAAATTTTAAGGGTTAAATAATTTATATTTTACAAATTTTTTATATGTAGATGTATTTTTTAGCAGGGGGTTTATATAAATTTTAAAATTTAAAAGGGAAGGGTTTGGGATTATTCCTAAAGTTTTTCAGGTTTTTCAAAAATTTATATTAGTCTAATCTTTTTTTCTTTGTAATTTTGTCTTCTCTAGTTTTCGGTATTGGTGATTTGAGAAGCATTTCCCCCTCTAGTTTTAGGATTCAATAAAGGGGAATACCCTACTCCTAAAAAAGTAGGGATTTTAATTTCTTTCTATCAAAATTAGAGCATTACTTAAATTAAAATTATTACTAAAGAGTTTTCAAAATTTTATATTTTCCCAGTGGCTTCCCCTCCTTGGGGTTTTCTATGGGGTTACCAAAAAAATCATAAAAAAAGGTTTAACCCTTTTTGTCCCATTTTTAGTACTATTTTTCCCCCCTTTAAAATATAAACCCAGCTAAAATACTTTTTTCCCGATAATTGGGCCGCAAAATAGGAATGAAAACACAATTTGAACCCTTTTTGTTTTCCAGAAATTAAAAAAAATTAAAACAAAACAGTCCGGTTTAAAGGCTAGTTTTGACATCCCACACTATTTACAAATATTTCCATTTGAGGGGGCTATTGCAAAAAATCACTAAAAATTTATTTTCCCCAAAGTTACCACCTTTTTTTAACTACACAAAAAACAATTTTCTGATTTTTCTAAATCTTTGCTAAAAAGACTCTCCATTAAAATAAACAAAAAAAATTTATGTCAAACGATGGGGGCTCCCTGGGGGCCTGTTTAGGGCCCTTCTTTTCCAATGCCTTTTTATGCACCCGGAGGAAAAATTTTGGGTGTCCCGAATGTTCTAAGCTTTTTTTAAACCCCTTTTTTTTATAAAAAGTGTAGACCACACTTTTTTTTCTTTTTTTAAAAAAAACCGAACATATTCCCTTTTTTTCCCGAACCAAAATTAACTATAAGCACCCAAATATTTAAATTTAAATATGAAGTTTGAAAACCAATTTCCCCTAACCCTTTTTAGATTCCTAGTTAAACCCCCAAAAAAAATTTTCTTAACCCTCCCCCTCTAAAAAACCAAATATACAGGTTTAGGAAACAAATATATCATTCATCCCTAACCTTTTTTAAAAACAATACATTAAGACCTTACTACACAGGGGTTTCCCATAGTTTCTTTCCCCAATTTTGGGTTTTCCTTCGACAATGAAATTAAAAATTTTTAAAATTTTTCAAAATAAAGGCTACCCCCCCCAAAAAGGGTTGGGAAAAAAATATCTCTAAATTTTTTAAATGGGAAAATTTTAACCCTAAATCGAAAACCCAAACCTTTTAAATTTGAAAAAAAAAAAAAATTTTTAAAAATTCCATTTTTGGCCATCTCAGTTATATCATTTTGTAAAAAAAAATCAAAGATCTACTCAATTACACCCCCTTCCCAACTCAAAAATTTTAAAAATTTTTTTACTAATCCAAATTTTTTTTAAGAACAAATTTTTAAAAATAAAGGGCCCCATACCTAAAAACCCCTTGTCGCCCAAATTTAAATTTTTGAAATTTAAATATTTTGAGCTGTAAAGCTCGATACATCGGCGGAAAAGTCAAGGAATTTAAACCCTTTGGTTCTCTTTAACATAAAAGGGATCCCCTGCACGTACGGTCGACCTTTTTTCTTTACCTTTTGCATTAAAGCAATTCGTTTTACACTTCATGATCCCTTTATCACCCCTTCTCTTAATGATTTTCGGGAAAACCCTTTAAGGCAAACTTCTTATGACAAAGAAATTATTAAATCCAACACCCCAAAAACTTTTCCCCGGAAACTTAAAAACCCAAATCAAATTTATACCCAATTTTCATATACTTTAAAGATTATACACACTGTTTTTGTCGTCTGACTCTCGTTTTCGGGTTGCCACATACAACCCAAAAGCTATTTTGGGAAAACTATTGTTCATTTATCCTCTGCCAAGCTAGACAGCATACACCAAAAAATTTTTAGGGATATAATTGTAATTGGGAAAATTTTAAATTTTTTTGTATAAAAAATGTTTTTTTTTTTTAGATAATATGGGTTATTTTATTGCTTAAAGTTTTTTATTTGTGTTTTTCTTTTAGCAGTTTTAATATATTAATTTATAAAAATTTTTCCTTTAAAGATGCCAGGTGCCTTGGGAAAAGTTGCACTCGCAAAAAACCCCAAGAAGAAAAGTGTCTTTGCAACCCTGAAAAAGTCCAAAAAAAAAAAAATATATATATATTATATATAAAATATATAAAAATAATATATATTTATATAATATTATATAAAACTTAAAATAATATATTTTATATTTTTTTAATTTTTATAGGTTTTTAATTAAAAATTTAAAAATTTTTTTTATTTTTTTATTTGGGAAAGGGGTGTGGGTTTGGGGCCCTGGGGCCCCCTGGTTTGGGCCAGGGGGGGGGGCCCCCCAAAGGGGTGTTTATGTGAACCCCCTGTGATTTGAGGCCATGCCGCCCCCCGTTTCCTCCGATGCACTCGCAAAACAAAGGGAGAGGGTTATTTGGGGAGGGCATGTGGGTGTTTTAGCCACTCGACGGTTTCAGAAAGGGGTTTTTTGGGTTTTTTTTCGGGGGTCGGGAAATCGGGGGCAAACCCAGAAAACCAGTCGGAGACGCTAAACCCTCCGCTACCGGGCCTCCCTACAATATAAAATATAATTTTTATATATATTAATATATTTATATATATATATATATTATATATATAATTATATATTTTTAATATATATATATATATAAATAAATATATAAAAATATATATATAAAAAAAATATTAATCTATCCTATAATAAATTTAAACGAAAAATGTTCTGTTGTTTTGTCTGTCGTCTTTTTTGTGTGTGGTTTTTGTGTGTGTGGTGTGGTTATGGTTCCCCCCCCAAAGGCGCAAAAACCTCATTGGGTCAAAAAATCAAGAAAGAAAAGGGTCCCCTATTTTTGCAAATTTTTTTTTTCCCCCCCTTGCCCCCCCCATGGGGGGCAAAACCCCAACCTTTTCCAAAATTTTGGGGTTTCAAAGTAAAAGGAATAAAAGGGGGGGTAAAAAATTTTTTCGGGGAAAAATTAAAAAAATATTTCCCCCCCTTTTTTTTTTTTTTTTTTTTTTTTTTTTTTTTTTTTTTTTCTTTTTTTTTTTTTTTTTTTGGAAAGGGGGGGGGGGGGGGGGGGGGGGGCCCCCCCCAAAAATCCAAACTTGAACGTTTTTTCCCAAATGGGACCCCTTGGGTTTTTGCTTTGGGTTTTTGATGTTTTCCCACCCTCCCCCCGGGCCCAAAAATTTATAATTTTTGGGTTTTGTCGCGGCTGTGCGCGATGCAACCCCAACCGTCAAATTTTCCCCCCCATTTATGCACACATCTCCTGAACCCAATTTGTTTTTCTTCCACGGCCTCTTCCCTTGTGTAGGATACAATAACTTTAAAATTTCTTTTTGTTAGGCTTTCTTGCCACTCATTATGAAAAAAATGTACTCATACCAATGCGCCTCTGTTCAAATTATCGCGGGAAGGAAAGGCATACTTTTAAAATGCTTCGTCTATAATTGACAAGGGCATCTGAACATTCCTCAAGGGTCTTATGGACTGCCCGTGCTTAAACAAGCTCCTAGTAAGATATCCTCTCGGAAGTCAGTAGGCTGGCATAGAGTACATTTTCGAATTCCCGTATGGAAGCGTTTTTGTTTGTGTGCGAACAAGTTTTGGGGCCCGCTGTGTAAGCCGGAATACCCTACCCGTTGATGTCGATATTTTAATAAGGGTGTTTTGCAGAAGGTGTGGTTTAGAAATTTTTTATATCGACTTTCATTAATTTTGTTATTTTTTACTTAAATTATTTTTAAAAATTTGTGTTTCATCTATTTTGGTTTTTTTTATTCATTTCGGAACTTCAATTAGTCTACGGGGGCTATTGCCAATGTAATGTAGAAATTTTAAATTTAGAATAGGGGACTATGACGAATGTGAAAGTTTCCTCTTTTTTCCATAACCCAGTAATTGTAGTGAAGCTTAGCCTTTTTTCCATAAAACCCCTAGACTCTAGGGGTTGATGAGGTCGAGGAACCACTGATGTAGCAATGTCGTGCCAGGTTTATACCCCGATATGTCCAAAGGCATTTTAAAAGGGGAAATTTTTTTGCCATCAAAATCGAATTCAGGACGGCCAGGATGTGTAAAATGAAAAATGTCATCGTTTTTTGACAAGCATGGTTTGATTGGGATAATCTTTTGGGAAAATCACAATGATGGAGCTCCAGCCATGCTTGGGTCAAGGTGGGGTTTCCCAAGCAAAAGTCAAACCCCAAAGTACCAAATGCAGTTGGTGTGCACTGTTTAATTCATCGGGAGGCTTTGGTTTTTAAAAATCGTTCCCTTCGGGCTTCTCACAATTTTCACTGTATGTAAAAGGTCGTGAAAGTAAAAAACTCGCCCTCAACACGGGGACTTTTCCCAAAAACTGTGTAATGACATGGAACCCGAAATTTTTTTGCTCTTTATACATCCGCAGGTGGTTGTCTGCAGGGAGATTTTTGCCCGCTTCTTTCTTTTTGCCAGGAATTTTTGAAAGTTTGATGAAGATAAAATTGGCCCTTTTGGAGATATTCAAATCAGAACACTTGAGCCCCGCCTTGTTTATTTGGAAATATTTAAAAAATCTTAAACAGCGAATTGAGACCCCGGGGAAAGGATTAAAACTTGTCAGCCCTGTGATCAACTGCATTTTTGGCCCAAATTGGACCTGATAAAAGAGAGCGATTTGGAAAATTATGTTTTTCCATCAGAATGAAGTTCTTGTTGTGGTCAGTTTCAAGCCCCTTTCCCCAATGAAATCGGGGGACCATTGTCTCAGTAGAGATGAATTTCGACGTTACTTCGATTTAACCATCAGCATGCAGGATTGAAAAAAACCCGTTCTTAGTCAGGTTCATGAGTGCAGAAGCGACAAAAAGGGTTTCATTGAGCTTATCTACGTTTTCAAAAAGCCAAGGAATGTTTTCCAGTCAAACCCTTTGTCTAGCTTTGGTGTTCAATGAGGAATTATTCAATGATGGTGATTCCACAGGTGGAAAAGTGAGGGAAAAATGGGGGGGAAGGGACAAAAAAGGTTGGGAGCCACTGCCCTAGCATCAAAAAGTCATAACAATTGGGGGCCTGTCCGGATTGGTTATTTACCTTTACTGACCCTTCTTTTAATATGCGGGGGGTTTTTGATGTTTGAAAAATTTGTCAGTTATCGACGCAGCTGAGTTTGGACTCCGAACCAGCAGCTCTCTCTCAGATACCCCGAGAGCTGTTTGCTAGTGTTATAGGTTGCCGAAGCCAGCCCCCCGGGAGGCGGGCTACAAACCCCGGCTAACCCCCGGTACCCATTCCCTGTGGGGGGAAAGGGGGTTTCGGATTTTAAGGAAACAGCCCAACTTTTCCGCTCCGCCCGGGGATCGAACCGGGACTTCTCGGTTGTAAACCCGAGCGTGCCTCCCCTAAAGGGTACCTTTTCCCCTATCTGCATTTGTGGTGAAACCTGCTCAGCTTTACTTAAAATTATGTTGAGTGGCCCTAAAGGTTAGTTCAGTTAAGAAGGTGTGTTTGTAGTTTATTTTATTGTTTTAAAGGAAACCACCTTCCCACATAAATGTTCTGAGATTCCCTTTTCCCGTTAATTGTTACCAAGAACAGCGACTTTTACAATTCTTGAAATTTTTACTCCCGGTAACTTGACCAGCCATAAACTCTTTTACTTTTAATTTGTTTCGAAAAAAAAATACTTGTTAAGGACCGTTTGTAATTTGTGTGGATTGATATATCCCGATAATCTGGCTGTGATTGGTGTTAGTATCTTACAAAAAAATTGTCCTTGTCCATTTGTTACTAAATTTATTTCCCGGTGATAAACTAGGGAGGCCAATTGTAATGTATCTTGTCACTAGTAGTTGGCCAATTATTTTATTCATTCACACATCTACCCCCCCTTATTGTTACAACACTAGGGGTACGGCATTAGCATTTCACCCAGAGTACGAAAATTTTTTTCAAATGTCTGAATTCAATGTTTTAAATTAGAATTGGGTAATACTTCTGTGGGGGAATTTAAAGTTTCTAAAGTTTCATAGTATGACAAAATATATAGGGGAAATATATACATACCATTTAGTATGATGTAGGGGGACACCTACGGTTTTTTTTTACCCCCTTAGGAAATTCAAAAAGGAAAAAGTTTTAAGACAACTCCATCTTACCATATCCTAACCCGAGGATTCGCTTGGAGTAGAGAAAGTAAAATGCAAACCTACAGATGAAGCTGAATACGAAGTCAAAGAAAAGTCAGAACACGAAAATATTAACTGATCTCAATCACAAAAACGAAAAAATTGAACGAAAATCACATTAGAAAAGCGAAAACATGAACTTGACCTCAATTGAAAAAGTGAAAAATTTAATTGAACAACTAGAAATTAAGGGCCCTCGGCCCCAAAAAAACCCCACACTTTTAGATTTATTAATTTTTATTAATTTTTCAAATGTCAAAAAGTCAAGTTTATCCCATCCTTTCCCGATACTGACTGAGGCAATTTTTCCCCAGATATTGAATCCACTGCCCAAACACCGGAAATTCTGAGGTTAACGGGTATGACTATCAAGCCAAACGTCAGCAAAGCCTCAGGTTTGTATTAACATAAAAAATAACTTATTTTTATGTTAAAACAAATTTGTTTTGGTGAAGCAAAATGGGTGGGGGGTGTGGGAATGGGTGATGAAGGGTGGGGGGATGGGTAAAAGGGTGGGGGTGATGGGTGAGTGAAAGGGTTTTTGGGGTGGGTTCCGGGGGGGGAATGGGTGGGGGGTGATGGGAATGGGGAGGAAAGGGTTGGGGGTTTTGGGAATGGGTGAGGGAAAGGTGGGGGTGATGGGTAATGGGTGAGTGAATGGTTGGGGGGGGTGGGTAAAAGGGGAGGAAATGGGGGGAGTGATGGGGGCAATGGGTGTGGGGTGAGAGTGAGTGAAAGGGTGTGGGTGAGGGGAATGGGTGAGTAAAGGGTGGGGGGGGGGTGGGTAAGGGGAGTGAATGGGGGGGGATAGGGAATGGGTGGGTTTTAATGGGTTGGGGGTGATGGGAAAGGGTGATTGATTTTATTTAATGCCAAAAAAGGTGAGTGTGCCCGATAAGGGAATGGGTGGGAAGGGGGTGGGGTGATGGGTAATGGGTGGGAAAGGGTGGGGGGGGATGGGTAATGGGTGAGGAATGGGGGGGGGTGATGGGTAATGGGTGAGTGAATGGGGGGGGGGGTATGGGTGGTAATGGGGGGAGGGAGGAATCCTCCCCTTTTTTGGGTTCCTTTTTTTTTTCCTCGTCAGTTCCCCCTTTGACTTTTCATCCCCCCAATTCTTCCGTTTCCTTATTCCCCTTTCCTTCTTCATATCTCCTTTCCCTTTCCCCCTTTTCCCACCTTCCATTTCACCCCATCATCACCAAAAGGAGGACGATTCCCCCGGTCATCTGCACGGGGGACTGTCAGTGCAGAATCCCTCCCCTAGGATCGCTGTCTCCATGAAAAACAAAAAATGGCGCGCCAGTTATATCGCCCGCGGAAAACCCCTCGGTGAAAAACTCCTTGCCCCAAGGGGCCCCCCCGTCCCCCAGGGGACTGACACCCCAGACCCCCAAGAAGCCACCCGTCGCCTTCGTATTGAATGTTTTGGGGGGGGGAAAAAAGGAGTAACCCCTGGAGTGAGGCTGCATTTGCCCCCCCAAAGATGCCCAGAAGGTTGTAAGTGTCATTTTAAAGGATATTTGAGTCAATAAGAGAAAACCCGAGTGGCCCAAAAAATCCCTAAAAACAAACATAATCGGGATGTTCAGAACGCTGGAAAAGAGTACCCCCCTTTTTAGCCCTCCCCCCTTGCTTTTAAGCTTCACGGGCATGTCTTAACTCTAAAGGGCTCCCGGTATTGTGGGCCCCCATTTAATGGTGTCCACCCGTCTGGGGACTCTGCGTCACCCCCCACAAAGGGGAAAAAAAAAAAATTTAAAATGAAAAAAATAAAAGAAAGTGAGAAAAGAAGGAAGTTTGGGACTAAATAAAAGTTAATAAAAAATTTAAAATTTTTCCCTTTGCTGCATTACTTTCTAATAATTATAATTCACAAGATGTTTAATTCTAATGTTTTTATCCCCTAAACGATAGCACGGTAGGTAAGCGTTATCCAAGTAGTTTACATCCTTTGGAACTTCAGTGCAGTTCCCCCAATTAAAGATACGCCCCCCAGTGCTCAAGCCGGTTTTCCTATATAATGTAGTCACCCATTTTAAAAATTCCCCCTCACTCTTTTTCGTTCCCTTTTCCCCTTCCTTTTGGGCCCCACACGGGGTGGCGGAATACGCGTGTTTCACCCCCCTGCCATGGGACCTCTTTGGCATCGGTCCCCCCAACGGCTCCATCTGGGGGCCCTAGGTAAAAATTCATTAGTCCTTATGTCAACAAAAGGAATCACCAGTAAATCACACCACATCTCTCCCCTATAAACCTTCTTTTACTAAACCTACAAGGGCGAGCCATAACACCTCCCCAACAGGCGACTTAACTCAGCGAAGGCGCTCTGGCTGCTCTAAGGTTATCCTAATGTTAAAACTTTCCCCCTTCTCACTTCGTTTCGCTACGTGGCCAACTACCACTGGTCGAAAAATATAATCCTCTCTCCCTAACCAGTGATTGGGACGGGGACGGGGAGGAGTGGAGGAAAAATTACTCTTAGCTTATTGATAATTATAAGTTATTTCATTCTTCTCCTATTAATGTAATTTTCCTCGTACAAGGCTCTGCCCCCCCCAAAAAAATCTCCATAGTCCCAGTCCTTATCAAGCATCCTACCAAATCTAACTAAATTAAAAAAAAATATCATAAATCACAAATAATTCATATCATTCCATAGGATCTTCTATCACACAAAACAAATATTCTCATCCCGCACAATCCAATTCTTACAAATGAAATTTAAAAAAAAAGAGATAGTATGTATTCTAACTAATTCCTCACCAAGAGCAGATTAACCAGTTTGGGGAATACATATTTAAAGTGATGGGCTTTATACCTTGAAAGGAAAACTTCTCACTTCTCTTATTTGTAAGGCCGAAAAGCCCTATAAAAGCGCGATTGGACTCGTCCTCTAAATCAGGAATGGTGAATTTCCATTTTACCCCACAATCCTAGGCGTAGGTGCGTAGGGAGAGGGGAAAAACACGACCGGATACGCCATACCCTCAGATCTTGGGAAGACACTCTTCTTGAGGCATACATACTTCTGGTCTATCACCCATCGAGAAAAGCTCAAGCCAAGCATCCTGGGGTCTTCGAAAACTAGCGGGTTTAGGGGTTTCCCTTTACACCCCTAAAGAAAAAAAAAAATGTTTAAACCACTACAAGTCTGTTAGGGGACCTCCTCAAACTCCTTTACTAAGAAAAAGGTGAAAAGTTAATCTCTTTCTCTCTAGAGATTAACACTATGCGTCTCAAAATTTTTCTAAGTTTTCTCCCACGGGGCCCTCTCTTAGTGGGGGTTGCTCAAGTTCTTCCCTACAAATTTCTATCCTTTCTGGTTCCCAAAAGCCAGCCATTTGCCAATATCGCTTTTTTGCTGGCCGCGCCCTATACTGTTTTCCCTCAAATATTTTTTAATACATAGAACCTCCACTCTCAAAACTTCCCCACTTTGTATGGTCCCAACCACTTAATGAAAGTTTTTTATTTGGGGCCCGTACAAAAAGTTTTCTTTTTACCCACGCCAATTCGTTCCTTTCCAAACCTTTTTTTTTTCCTTTGCACATTAGCTTTTTTCCCCCCCATTTTCTACCTCTCTCCAAATTGTTTTTTTTGATGATTTCGTGTGCCATGTTGTTTATCCTCTGAGTCAATTTGGGTAACTTCACATAATCAACCTTGGAGGTATCGGGAAAAAAAAGCGTAGAAAAATTTTGGGGACCCATTGTCTATGCACTGAAAAATATTTTAAAACTCTTTTTAGTTTCTAAAATAAAGGGCCACTATGAGGATAACCCTTGCACAGGTTTGAGAGAATCGTTTTCATTGTTCGGTGCATCCTTTCTGAGATACTATTACCTTGGGATGGTAAGGCGTGATGTATCCTAATTGTATCTCACATGAGTCACACAACTCTTTGAATGTTGGGGACGTAAACTCCTAAGCATTATCCAATAACAAGGTATGTGGTGCTCCAAATAAACTGACATTTCCTAAAATTCTTACATACTTCTTTCGGTCATCCTAGTCCTTAATTTAAAAAAAGGTAGAAAAACCTACTATAATGATTACTAGGGTTAATACATAGCGGTATCGTGGGCTCCCGTTCCCATGTCTGTTATGTCTATGCTTATCCTCTCTAGCGGTTTACTTACTGATGGTATTTCTTGCCATTGTTGTTGGAGTCCACGGGCTACCCTTATGCGTTGACATGTTAAACAGCTCCTCACAATTCTCTCACATCCGTTTTCAGGTTGGGCCAATAAAAATAGCCTTCTGCTTTACTTATTGATTTCCTCTGCCCTAAATGACCTGATTCCTTATTGTGAATTAATTCCATAGCCGCTCGCTTCAGTTTACTAGGGAAAACCCAATAAATAGTGTATAAATGTTTTCTACTGCGGTTTAGTTAAGTATAAAATTCTCCTTCTATTACGAATTGAAACTAAAGTATCTTCCAATTTAGGTAAGGGGTGTATATAAGTGGCTAATGTTGATTCACCTTTTTAGTCTAGGGCCATCCTTTTTTTTCCCCATTTTGGATTGTTAACCATACTATAGGACTTAACCGCAGCTGTGGAATTAGGAGAGACACCATGTCCACATCCACAGAAAAGACACCATCTTTTTCCCTTGAAAAAAGAGCACCATGAACTATTTATCTTAGAATGCAGGGAGAACTAGGCACCATTTAAAACTGAACCCCCTATATTCGGTGTTGATCCAAAACCGTTTTAGAGGAGTTACATATAGGGATCCGGAGAAAGCTAAAGAACTAAAAGCTAAAATTTGAGAAAAATGGAAGAGAAGGACATAATAGAAAATTCACAGCTGCGTGGTTAAGCCTATAGTATGGTAACGATCCGAATGGGGAAAAAAAGATGTGTCTAGACTATAAAAGGGTAAAACAACATTTAGGCCCCTTAATACCCCCTTACTAAATTGGAAGAGTTAGTAGATCGGTAGCGGGCTATGAATACTATGCCATTTTAGAATGAAGATGCTATTATCAAATACTGCTAGATGAAAGAGTAAAGATCTAAGAACTTTTAGTTAAGGAAATCCTATATAGATTCAAAAAGATTTTCCATTTGGATTAAATTGAGTGCAGCACTTTCTCTCGCAATTAGCCCAGATCCTAACTCCTTTACTGAAACAAAATTAGCTTAAAAAAATTATCTGGATGACATAATCCGGGGGCCCCCCAGTTACCCAGAAAAATTTTTGGCAAGGATTTGAAAAATTATTTGGACATCTGACTAGATTGGAGTCAAAAATTAAATCTGACAAATGTAAAAAAAAAAAAAAAAAGGACAAAGAAAAGTTAATTTTCTGGGACACGTAGTGAACAAGGAAGGGTTACCAAACCCAACCCAGACAAAAAGGAAGCCGTTTGAGAAAATGAACCCCCCATTAATGTCAAGGAAACCAGAAGATTTTCGGGCATGGTAGGTTTCTATAGGAAGTACATAGAAGGATTCGCTAAGATAGGGAGTGCCTATCACTAATTGACCAAGAAGGATAACCCATTCAAATGGTCAGAGGGAAGCCAGCAAAACATTTCCAGAATTAAAAAATAAACTGACTAGTGCTCCCATCTTAAAAATAAGGCCAACATAATAAACCATTTGTGTTGGTACCGATGCTAAACCAAACTCACGTTAGGAGCAGTACTGATGCAGTATAGTGATGAGGCAAAGCCCAAGTAATCTCTTTATTTTTCCCAAAAAATTAAAACCAGTGAGGGCGCGATACTCAGCAACAAATAGGGAAGCCTTAGGGAATAGTTTTAGCTTGCAGACAGTTTCATCATTTCCTGTGGGGAACAAAGTTGATCATCAGAACAGACCACCAACGTTAGTGTCAGTCTTTAAACAAACGAACCAAGTCACCTAGGATGAACGATGGATCCTAGAGATGAGAGACTATAGGGATCAAATAGAGTATAAAGCAGGGAAAAAACCACTGTAGCAGACCAGCTTAGTAGACCAGTAAGAAATTCATTCGACCAAAAAAGTCAAGTAGAAGAGAGGTGGTTAGGAAAAACTAAAGAAGAAGTAAAGG
>JACEEZ010006006.1:0-16366 GCA_016584305.1 Chionoecetes opilio | reverse complement strand
TAAGGAAAATGGGTGGGTAAAAATCCCACCCAGATTTCCCTAGGGCGATTAAAATCCGCCAGGGAAATCCCCGGCCCGTGGGGTCGGCTGGGGTGAGGCAGGAGCCGGGACAAGCTGTTGCCTCTCCGCGCGGGGGGATAAAATAAAAAGTAATCCGTACCTCTGGGGCCCTACATGGCATCCAAAAAACACAACCTTTCGCAAAACCAACCCCTGCACCGTACATTGCAGGCTACATAAGAAAATAGTAATAAAGGAAGCTACATGAGGTGGGAGACCTACACGGGGTTTTCCTTTACTTAACATACCTACATCCACCTTTCCCCCCATCCAAACACTGCCCAGCCTCCTTTTAAACCCCCCCTAATGATCTCCACTAACACCTGTCTATGAGTCCATGCCAACATTCCCCACCCTATTTGAAAACCCTTTCTCCCTTTTTTCTTTAATAAACTCAGTTTTTTCCCCAGTTTGAACCGTTACTTGGGTTTTTACGGTCATTTCGCCCACATGTAGTTCCCCCCCAAGTCATTTCGAAATGTAGATTTTTGTTCCCCACCTCAAAGATCAATTCGCCCCACAAATTTGGGGGTTTAAATGGAGAAGATTTTCACTTTCGTTTCAGAGACCCCAACTACTTTTTTTTGGCCTAAATAGGGCTTTTAAATGGGTAGTCTTATTTGCGAAAACCCAAAAAAAAAAAATTAAAAAAAAGTATTTTTTTGTGGTTAAGGTTGGGTTTTCTTTAAAACCTGAAAGGGTTTAGGTTGGGGGTTAGGCTAGCTAGGTAGGTTAGGTTGGGTTTATTAAAAAAAAAGGGTTTGGGTTTAGGTTAGGTTTTTTTTTTTTTTTTTTTTTTTTTTTTTTTTTTTTTTTTTTTTTTTTATTTATTTGGGGGGGTTTCCAAAAATAAACTAGCCCCTTAGAAAAAAGCCCCTATGTGGGCCCAAGAAAAAGTGTGGGTCTCTGAAAACAAAACGTGAAACTCTCCTCCATTATAACCAAAGTTGGTTCGCCCACATGCACAAATATTTTTTTCTATTTTTATTTTTTTTTTTAATTTTTTTTGTTTATATATACATCACAAAGCTGGCCAAGGGCACAAAAAAAATGGGTAACAAAAAAAATGTAGTAAAAACTTTATTAAAACCCCAAGGAAAAAACATAAAAAGAATAAGGTAACAAAACTTTTTTTTTCATAAAGAATTCGAAAAATTTGAGCTGGATTCGAATTAAAAATAAACGCATGGGAGCGAATCTTGTAAAAACGAAGACAAATTTTTGGGCAAGCGCTAAGCATTCAGAGAGAAGGGACTGTATTAAAAACCAGGGAGGGGATGAGAATTAGATAATTGACTTTTTTAATTTTGGAGAGTTCTATCTTTTTAAAAAAAGAAGAAAAAAAAGACAAAATTTAATGGAAATATTTTGGGAAACCTCTTTCGGCTTTGACTGAAATGAACACCGCCGTATTGTATGTTATTGTACTTCAATCTGAAAAGGGTTTCCAGCGTGCGCTCAGCCCTTTGGGTTTAAACCCCACGCCGCTATGAAAAATGAGGCCTCAAAAAAATTTTAAGTCCAGTTTGGTTAGGTTGGTATACTTTGTGGTTAAGGTTAGGGTTTGGTTAGGTATACTTTTTTTGGGTTAAGGTTAGGGAGGGAGGGTTTGGGAACTTTTTGGTTAAGGTTTGTTAGATACTTTGGGTTAAGGTTAGGTGGTAGGTTACTTTGTGGTTAAGGTTGGTAGGTTCGGTTTGTTACTTTTTGGTTAAGGTTAGGTTAGGTTAGGTATACTTGTGGGTAAGGTTTGGGTTTGGTTAGATTTTTAATATAGTGACTTTTTGATTTTTTGGGGGCCCTAAATCACTATATTTTTCTTCCCCACCCAAAAAAAACCCGTATTCCCGCCCGTTCCCCAGGCTTGTTTGGGTATAGGGGGAAGAAAAAAAAAAATAGGGTGAAGGACTTCTTTCCCAAAATTTTACCCGGGGCCCAAGGGGGGATATTTGGCGGGCTACAAAACAGCCGCAACATCACGTTTTTGAGTTGGGGTGTTTAAAAACATTCCCTAGAAACAGGGAAAAAATTTTTGGATTTTTATTTAGTCCAGAGATGTGTCAACCGCGATCCTCACAGAATGAGACCCAAGGTCGAAAACCCCCCCCCAAACCCCCCCGTAGGGGGTTTGGGTTTGTTTTTTTTAGGTTAGGGTAATTTGATTAGGGTGGGGTAGGTTAAATTTTGGGTTTTGGGTTGGGTTTAAATTTTTGTTATGCAAATTTCTCTAGATAAAAGGAAAATTACCCTAGTTGGGGAATTTTTTACCCCCCCTACACAACTCTTAAATTATGTTTGGGGGGGGGACGCATACTTTTTTCCCCACCAAAAAACCCTTTTTCCCACAGGCCCAAAGCTTTTTTGGGGGGAAGTGGGAGAGTATGAGAAAACACTAGAAATGTCCCCTTCAATTTCTCAAGGTATTCTGTATTTCCAGGGGTTTTCCTTCCTAAAGTCTTTTTTTTGGGGGGTACAGAGGTCGCCCTATAGCGTGTTCTAGTGTGACTTCTTTTGGGTACATCACTTTTCAGCTCTTCCTTCCCCCAAAACCCCATTTTGTTTAACTTTCACCCTTATTTTTTTGTCCTTATCATAATCCACCACTTTGTCCCTTCTGCAATTTGTATTTATTACTTTTAACGATTGGTCTTTAAGCATTGAGTTTTTTAGACACCCCACCCCTGGATCTTTAGAAATAAATAACTCTCGTTCCAGGCGCTTGGTATCATCACATCTGTTTGTGGCATCGTCAGTCGCCCGGTCGTCGCGGGCGGTGGGGGAGTGTTGTGCGGTGGGGGCTGTGGGGCCGGGCAGCAGCATGAGGGCCGGGAGCAGCAGGATCGTCTGCCTCAGGGGTGAGGAGGCACGGTTGATGGCAAGAATCCCCTGGAGGCAGGCAGCCAGGCCCAAGGAACCATGAGCTGAAGTAGCAGTGTGACAAAAATTCAAAGAAAAGTAAGCTTGAGAGACATTTTTTGACGCACAGTGGTGTTAAAAAATTATGAAGTTAGAGTGTGGGAAAAGATTTACTAGAAAGAGTGCCCTCACCACCCCACCGATACACAGTGGTGTTAAGAATTATAATTTTTAGATGGGGAAAAAAATTTACTCAAAATTTCAAACCCTCCCCAAACACACCTGACACACAGTGGTTTTAAGAATCATAAATGCCTAGAGGGGGGGAAAAAGGTTTTAACCTTTTTTGAACTCCCCAAAACCACCCTGACACACAGGGGGTTTAAGAATCTGAATCCCTAGAGTGTGGGAAATTTTTATACCCTTTTTGAATAAACCAACACCCCCTCAACCAGTGGTTTAAAAATCAAGAATGCCTAGAGTGTGGGAAAAGGTTTTATACCCGTTTGAACTCCCCAGACAACCTTTAGACACACGGGTTTGGGGAGTTAAAAGGTGATATTTTACAAGTTTTTAAAGACAAAGATGATATTCCCCAGCACATGAAGATCCATTTTTTGAGGTGGGTGTTTGGGACAAGTGGGTTTGTACCCGTCCCTGTGGGGAGCATTCCTGTGTGGTATGGGTGGTGGTGGTGGGGCCCAGTGTGTTCATGTGTGGTGGCGCCGTCCCCTTTGGTTTTTGTGAGGGATAAGGGCCCCCAGCAGTTTTTGGGTTGCCGTGAGGTGTGATTTTCAATAAATGTATCCGGGTTTTAAAGGTCTCTCTGCTGATTGCTTAAAAAACAGTCTTTCCATGCATAAGTTAGTCTATTTCCTAAAGGTCACTATATGTATATGCATAAACCTACTCTTCTCTTCGTCATTGACAAATGCGGAAAAAAGTGAGGGACAACCCCAATTAAAAAAGCCAAATTGTCTAAAAAATATACAAGAGATGCGACAAAGTTAAAAAAAAAAGAGGCTAAAATATTTACACCCTGCTATTTCAGCAGGTTTTTCCCTAGAATGAAAAAAGTACCTGGAAAGATGAAAAAGGGTATAATAGTGCCCCTAAATAGAAGGTTTTAATACAAAAGGCAGAAAATTTGCCAAAAAAGGGGGTAGCTAGTGTCATTAGGGCAATGGGTCAAAAGGAAATTAAACACGAGGGAAAAATAGTTATAGATAAAGCACCATGAGAATTAAAACAGTTGGAGTTGTTACAACGAACAAAAGAATCATTGAGGCAAATCAGGAGCCCCCATATTACGTACTTTCGTGGGTTTTGTCTGAACTTAAATGTACAAAAGTTAGCCAGTTACTCATTCAATATGAACACAGCAACACCACTGTCAAAAAAAACAAAGTACACACGCTTATACCCCAATATTCTAAACAGTGCCTATTTTGTATCAGCTTAAAGGCTATACAGCTTAAAACCCCAATATTATCAACGTGCCTATTTTGATCAGTTTAAAAGGGTTACGTATACAGCTTATAGCCAAAATTTTTCCAAAAACCCAAAAAAAAATTCCCCAAATTCCCGCGAAGAAAAAAAAAGGGTCGGAGGGAAAAACTTTTTCTCTAAAAACCCAAAGAAAAAAAAAAAAATTAAAAAAAATAAAAAATCCGTAAAAATATTAAACGCGATCTTAAAAGAAACGTATTGACGAAACGCATTTCGGGGCCTTGTGTGTTGTGGTGTTACGTTGTCTGCTTTACGTAAGAAGTCCTCGCAACACAAAATATCCGAAACATAACACTCATAAGTTCGAAACACTGGGATCTTCTTTTCTACGCTTTCCAAATAATTTTCAAACACCCGTAACACTTATAAAATCTTCGTAACACATTTACCATCTTACGTAAAAAACCCGAAAACACTTTAACCCCCTTGGGGCCCCAGTGCGTAATTTATTGTAATTGTGTACCTTTTAACGATTTTTAGTGCTTAAGAAATGTTTTATAGCTATGACCTTTTTAGTTCCTTCCCCACAAACCCTGTGGTATATTCAGTATTTTTCGTTTTTTTAAGGTAACAAAAGATTTTTTATATAGAAAAGGGGAAAGATCTGGGCGTGAAGGGTTTAAACGGGTTTGGGGAAAACCCAAACGTATGGCTTTATTTCCTTGCTTGTGATGAATGTTTATTAACGCAACCCCAACCCACCACCAGGGGTTCCGTAACACACCCCATGGCGTCCATGCCCCGAACACTTTGAAGCCATTTTTACGTAACAAAAAAATAGGAAAAATGCGAAAATTTTGCTTTAAAAAAAAAAATTCATTTTAAATTTTTTTAGACATTTTTACGATTTCTTTTTTATTTTCAAAATTTAATTTTTTTTTTCTATAGGTCTAATTTTCTTTTTTTTTTGATTATTCTATTTTTTTTTTTTATTTTTAATCTTCGCCGTTTTCTATAATAATAATAATAATAATAATAATAATAAGATTTTAAAAATAATAAAACAAATTCCCTTAATTAAAATTTGTAAATTCTTTTTCATTAATAATGGGGAAAATATAATTTATTTTTTATTTTTTGAACAATCTAAAATTTTTTTTTTAATATTGTTATATTTAAAAATAAAAATTTAATGAGTTAATAAAAAAATTACTATTACTATTACTATTTAATGATTTCAAACTATTTCCTTTTTTTTCTTATAATTATAGAGGGAAAAAAATACCCAGTTTTTCCATAATAATTTGATCAAAATAATAATAATAATGATAATAATAACAAAAATAATAATAATGAAAATAATAATGATAAAATGAAAATTTTTGCCCTCACTCTTTCTCTCTACTACTTAAATCTGCTTATTTTTACTACATTATCATATTTTATTTTTATTTGTAGTAGTACGGTATACAAAATTTTTTACTGGAATATACCAGGGGGGGGACTGGGGCTTAATTCGGCCCAGGACTTTTTTGTTGCCAGCCCCCTTTAAAAAAGGCGGGGGGGGGGGGGGGGGGGGGGGGAGCCAACGCAGTTAGGGGGTTTTTAAAAAAAAAAAACTCCTAACTCCCAAAATCTGGATGTAGAAATGTAAGTTTAAAAGCCCCCAGACGTCTGTTAATCGAAAAGAAAATTTGTCTGGCGACTTTGGTGTTTCTACGGGAGACAAGTCACAATTTTAGTAAGTTAAGGGAATAAGAGCCTGAAAGTTATATCTATTGTACCTTTCATATCTATATCCTTAAATTTTCCAAAATACTGTCTGGGTTTGCATAACACAAAATTTAAAAAGTTGAAAACGGCTTTTATCCCCAATTTGTTGAAATCCCCCATTTCAGGGAGACTATAGGGTATTTATAGATAAAAATAAAGATAAATACGAAAATCAAGCAAACAGACACATCTCCCCCCCACGGGGAAGGGGATTTTTAATAACTCCGTCAAGCCCGTCTCGGGCTGTACATCCTCTGCACTTTCAGCCCGAGATCTTCATTTTTCCGTAAATTCCCGTGCTTTTTGGACTATCGAATTACCCCTTCAATACAACAACTGAAACAGTTCCCAATAAAAAAAGTAGTTTATCATTTATTGTCTGCATTGGGGGAAAATATGGCAAAACAATTGAATACTTGAAAACTCAATCTTTAAAAAAAACGTTTTTTCTGAAAAAAAACCCCAAGTTTAGCGAATGAGGGTCAGGAAATATTACTTTTATGTAAGCATTCATGAGTACCCTTTTTTGGTGTGTCTGTCTGTCTGCGATGAACATTTAACCAAAAAGTAATTTTAAGGGTTGGGACCTCGACAACAGTCCCGGGGGGAAGACAGTTTAAAGCGTTTGTTTACATCAGAGCTCCGCCCCTGTGACGATATAAAGATTCCAATATAAAAAGGGGTTGATGGCCCCTACTGCGCTGCGCGGTGGGGTGAAAAAACCAAATAATCAGGTAAAAAGAAAAAACGTCTAAAATCAGTTAAACAATGCATCCTTCACCAAATGAGGGATCCCACAATAGAAAATGCCCCATTATTGCTGTCATCAAGAACTCGCCCAACAGTGGTGTTTACATGAGATATTTTGGTTTTTATGTTTTGGGCCCAGCCCGTCTCGCACCGACCCCCGCCCCAAGCCCGCAATATGGCAATTTTCAAAATGATAAATGTCCGTACACTATAAGGTGTCCATGAAGAAAAGACTTGAACAATCGCTGCATACCAGACCAACCCCGTGGTTTGATAAATGAACCCAGACGGGTGTTTTTGGGGACCTGGCACAAGCTGCAAGGGGCGAGGACCCATGGCAGGTTTTTGCTCCCGTTTTTAAAAATACAGTAACGTTCCCGCTTTAAAATTTTTTTGTCATTTAATAATCAATTGTAAGGGGGGCTAAGATTTTTTACAAAAAACGCTTTTATTTAAATCATATCCTGTTACCCCTCCCGGGGGGAGGCATGCGCGGGAAGGGGGACACAGAAAAAGGATATTTAACAGTAAGAATAAAAACGTCTGTGTTCTTATTTCAAGTATGTTCCTTTTTGGGCTACTTTATTATTGTATTAGTGCCAAGGCAATACAGAATGGATTTCCATAGTAATAAAAACAAATAACCGGGATCCCGTCGGAGGATGGCGGGAAGGGTGACACAGCAAAAGACATATTTAACAGAAGAATACACCCTTGTGTGTCATTACGACAATATGTTTTCCGGTTTACTCTTTATAATTTTTATTAGTGCAAGGCAATACAAATGGATTTCCATAGTAATAAAAACAAAAAAAAGCCGGCATCCACGTGGATGTAGCGTCTCACCAGTTTTCCTTGGCCCCAGAGCTACACCGCACAAAACGCACAAAACTGCTCCCTGGGGGGAAAAAAGTTTTTTAACAATGTTACCCAATTGTAATCCTTAAAACATGGGGGAAACATTGAATGTAGAGTAGTAATTAAAGAGAACATGAACATTTTAAGGAATTGCCTTTTCCAGAAAAACTAAAATTTAATAATATGACTAATAAATGATTGTGTTTGGGGACACTATTTTTCAGGGTAGCTACCACATTCACGCCACTAGCTACATGGGAAATAAAATGTAAAGAGGCTATATACCACTGTATCTTACCACAGTGGTCTTGATCGAATTATCACTGATAGTATAAATAAAGCCCCACAGAGAAAATAATATAACTTGTGTTTTGGGACCTATTTTTCAGGGACCCCATCATCGCCACATACTAATGGTAAATAAGAGTAAAAAAGCATAATACCACTGTATCTGTACCACAGGGTTATGATCGAAATTTTCATGACTAGTATAAATGAAAGCCCTACATGAAAAATAATAGACTTTTTTTTGGTGACACTATTTATCAGGTTACCACATTTATCCCCCATAGTACAAGGAAATAATGTAAAGAAGCATAATACCCCTGTATCTGTACCACGTGGCTATGTCGAAGTTATCCTGACTATATAAAAAGAATGACCTACATGGGAAAAAAAATATGCTTTTGGGTTTTTGGGACACTATTTATCGGGTAGTACCCCCATTCTCGCCACATAGCTACGTGGGAAATAAAATGTAAAAAACCATACATATAACCACGTATAGTGGTCTATGATGAAAGTTACACCCACTAATAATAAATGACTACATAGAAAAAAAATAAATTGTGTTTGGTGACACTATTTTTCAGGGTACCACATTCATCGCCACATAGCTACAGGTAAAAAATGTAAAAAAAGCTATATACCCCTGTATCTGTACCAAGTGGTCTATGATCGAAGTTATCACTGCTAGTATAAAAGAATGACCTACATAGAAAAAATATGACTTGTGTTTTTGGGGACGTATTTATCGGGTACCACATTCTCGCCACATAGTACTGGGAAATAAGATGTAAAAAAAAGGCATATATACCCTGTTCGACCCCAGTGGTCATGATCGAAAAATTACACTGCTAGTATAAAAAGAATCCACATGAGAAAATAAAATACTTTTGTTTTGGTGACACTATTTATCAGGGTACCACTTTATGCCAATAGCTACAAGGAAATAAGTGTAAAAAAGTATTACCACTGTATCTGTACCCAGTGGTCTATGACGAAAATTTCACTGATAGTATAAAAAATGCCTATATGAGAAAATAATTAACTGTGTTTTGGTGGCCTTTTTTCAGGGGCCAATGTGAGAGTGAGCAGGCGCCCCATCCCCCTAGGGCCCTGTGGTAAAGGGGAAACGCCCTCCCACCCCAATGCTCATCGAGATGCTGCCTTAGGGGGCCGTAAGGCGCTGAAAACTAAAAGGGATGGTCAGACCCTGACTTTTGAGTGCTGTGGGCCTTTGACAGACATTCATCTTCTGTTTATAAAGCAAAAACAGCCTTGTTTCGTTTCCCACAACGTAAAAAATTTGGGGTTTACGTATTAATATGTTGCAAGGTGTGATGAATTTATCGTGCAAGACTAATGGGCATTATAGGGTTTAATGCTGGTGATAAAAATGTTGTGTTGTGTGTTGTTAGGGCGGGCGGCGGGCGGCGGGCGGGGAGGTGCTCCGCCCGCACTAAAATGTTGTGTATTTCACGGTATTATCAACACCAGATGAATTTAGGGCAGCGAACATATATCATCTTCACGAGACATTAGTGCAAAACATGAAAGCATAAAACTTTCAGTAAACTTACCTATAATAAGATAAGAGAGCAAAAAAAAATCGTGTATAAACTTTTTTTTCACCTTTTTTTATTCATCTTCCTTTTTCCGAATGTTGCTGCTTAAATTTCACTCACGCCCCGGAACGGAAACCCCTTAACGTTTATCATGGTGTTGGCACGCCTAATGCAAAAATAATAAGTGGTCAAAACCTGGTTGAACGTCAAACTTGTGATGAAACAGCTTTTGGCGGGGGAGAGCGGTGGTCCTTTTCCATAAGTGCTTGGTTAGGGAGGGAGGACAACATTCCTTGTTCAGCAGAGACGTGTTCAAGCCTTGTGATTGGTCGAAGCGCCAAGCAGTGCTCAATAAGGCAAATTTTTGGTAAAGAACCCGTAAGAAGCCGGTTTCTTGCATTGCGTTTTCTGTTATGGCGGGGCATTTTTAAGAAGCCGGCTTTTAGTTTGGGCCAGTGGTCAAGCCAAAGAAGCCATAAAAAGCGAGAGCCGGGGCTCGTTTCCACGGTTCTTCCGTTTGTTCCCCGGGACTCAGAGTAACAACAAATATGGCGGGAAGGCAGAGTTTTTGAACGTGAGTATCGGCGAGAAATACTGTAATTACAGATAACAGGACAAAAGTAAACACATAGATGTACTTTCGAAGCAGGGACATACCTTAAGACAGAACAAGAATATACAAGGGTTAATGCACGACAGGACAACTTTAAAATGGGAAAGAATGATCATGTTTATCAGGCTGACGATGGGCCCTACTGCGACGTGTATTTTTTGCGATTTCACTGAAAATTTAGGGCAAAAAATTACCCTGATTTGTACATTAGTAGCACGGGCTTAACTTTCGGCCCACACAAATAGAGCTAAAAGGGAAAATGACATGGTGATGGGAAAGGCGTCGCTGTGAAATAACTTTCTCGAGTCTTTTACATTAACACAAGGTTTTTTCAAATTTTTACAATTATGCAATAAAAAACCAGAGGGAAACGTTTTTCGCTGATTTTAGTCCAATTTTGTTCTTAGTGATCTCTCCATTTTTGAGAACGTAAAAATTTTGGAACTCTCGCCGACGGAGACAGGGGACCAAAAACCTTCACCACATCCAAAATTCCCCAAAAAAATGCAAATATCTAAGTAGCTTTACATTACTTTTGACGGACATGAACAATTTTAAATGTGTAGTAGAGGTGTGATAGGTTTTGTGGAATGACTAGCATTGCTTTTGGGGGAAAATTTAAAAAAAGGGGCTCACGGTAACTGACCAAAGGTTGGGCTTATGTTTTTATATTACTGTCCTTTAAACACATCTGTTTAGTTTAATGAGTGCCGATCCTTACTTTGCCTACATGGCCCGATAAAAAATTTCAGGTTTTTGAAAAAAACTAAGTCCAGAGGGTTAGGTCAGGTCAGGTTAGGTTAGGTTAGTGCAATGGGGCTCGAGGGGGGTGTAGGTTGGTCTGTAGATTTTTTGTCATCTTTAGAAAAAAGGGCTCACCCCCATCTTCTTTCTTATAGAAACAAGTTTGGGGACATGGGGGAAACCGGGTTTCCCCCGGTTTTTTTTCCCCCCACCCCCAAGCTTGTTGGCTAAAGAAGAAGAAATGGGGGGTGGACCCTTGTTTTTAAGTTTTACCAATATTATATATATAAAAATTATTTTAATATATTAATATATATGGTGTATTTCGATATTTTGGTTAAATTAGATGTTTATAAAAAAGGGATTAATGGCTATTTTTGGTGTACCTGTTTTATTTTGACATAAAATTAAGGGTGTAAATGATGTACTCTCGTTTTGACGAACAATTGGGGGGAAAGGAGCGGGGTTTTATAATTACCGGTGACCCAAATTTTTCGCATATAGCAAATTGGGTCGTTATATGAGGTGAAATTTCCCCTTTTTCCCGACTAATTCCGGGTATCGTGAACTTTTCCGTTAAATCGACGAAAGCGTAACTTACATACATCAGCCATCACAAATACTACACGAATACAGGGAATTAAAAACATCAGACCGCAAAAACGCATATGCTGAACTTTTCGGAAAAGCACGATAACCGGACGGGAAAAAAAGTGTTGAAGCCGATTTGTTAATAAAGTCCGTAAAAGTGAGGGTTGTGTGTATACATAAACTTTGAAAAAGTATACAGGAGCATCAGGTATATACCAAATAGTTGGGTTTTGGTAATTTAAAGTAGGATTAGGTTATGGGTAAAGAGTTTTTCTGCTATAGGAAATACAAAATTATAAAAACTATTTAGAGAAATTGTTTTTTGTTGAAAGAATGTTAATCGATTTACTATTACTTTGGTTGAAATTTATCTGCCCAATCAGTAACACGGGGCCCTTTTGTGCTTAAAACTGGGTTTAAATACATTTTTTATTTTAGTGTATATTTTGGATTTTTTGCTTCGTTTTTAATTTTTACTTGTCCTTATAAAACTTCTAAAAAGGTACACATCAACACATATTTTTTTAATTATTTGCATTTCCTTGTATTTTTCCCCTTTTTATCTATAAAGGTGCAAATATCGGTAAAATTTAGGATGAAACTATGAACATGATATTTATGTAGAACAAAAAACTCTAATGCGTCTTCTCTATTTCCTTTTTGGCAAGGGTTTAATCGCAATAGTAACACAGTCATGTTTCAGGTATGTAGTGCCGGTTGATGAAGTGTTATCCCACGAAGATGAAGGAGAAGACTCGAAGAAAGAGTGAGAGGGGGGAGAAAAAATAAAAAAAATCTTTTCCAGGGGAAAATGGTTTTACTATCAAATTACATCCAAGGGTTTTATGCCCAATATAATAAAAAAAAACTTCTGAAAGTCACGCAATAAAAAAAATAATAAAAAAAAAATCAAACGAAACATTAAAAGGAAATTATTTAAACATTAAAAAAAAAGAACTAAAAAGTCACTTCAAATATCTTTAAAATACTACTAAATATCAACTGCTATTTGGGTATGGGGCAAAATTATAGTTTACTTTTGGTCAATTAAAAATAAATTTATAAATCAAGACTTAAAATGTGACCTCCATAATTTTGATGCATGAAAGGGAAAAAGTTCCATAGTTAAGGCCTTTGTACAGTGAGAGTTGGCACAGTTGTTCTGGCTCTTGGCAAAAAAGGTCTTTTGCTGCCTTGGTTTACTGGCTGTATTTTCCCTGACAAGGAAAACTAGTCCACTCCGGATAAACCCATTGCAGCCTTATAAAAACCCCCCAAAATTTTTTTAAATTATCGTCTTTAATTGTTAACCACTTTTAACTTTTATGATAGAGTAACGGATCCTTCTTCTAGGGTCCTCCAAATAGTTTCTGCAATATTTGAGTTTTAAAACTAAAAAGTAAAGTTTTAGAAAAGTATTTTTTAGTCCAATACCCATACAGTAATTCATTAAATGAGAGAGAAGAGAGAGAGATTTAAATTTAATGCCAAAAATTAGCCAAGAATGAAAAAACAGCCCCCCCATCTTAAGCAAAATATAAATCAGCCCAACCCCCAAAACGGAAAACCCGGGCCTGGCGGGAATGATGCCCGTTAAAAGAAACCCTCATTAACCTGCCCCTTTTATCAGGTGAAAGTTAATAAAAAAATAAGTCAAATTGGAACTGACCCCGCCGCCCCACCCATTGATGTCCTTAGGGGCCCGCTCTTTACCTTGCCCTATTTAAAAGTCCTTGGTTTATGGAGAAAAAAAACCATTAATGTGAAGGAAAGTGTTTTGATCCATTCCAAAAATCGTCAGTCAGTTATCGTCACTTATTTAAGGGTTCATTCGACGGTACACTTTCGCAGGTGGTTTTTTTTGTTTTCAGTTATCAGCTGTTAGCGCCGAGCGGGGGGGCCTCGAAAAACCTCCCTTTAGCCGTTTGGCGAGGGCCGAAAACGAGAGAGAAGCCGCAAAAAGCCCTATGAAGCCGGTTCTTAGGCTTCTCTCACCAAAATTCGCCTAAGGCAACGGGTTGGCTAGTAGGATTCTCGGGCCACCCCACGCCATAGGCTTTGGGGGTTAAGGGGTGCAAAACGCCTGAACTTTCGTGTACATGGGCTTTAGTCGTGCCTTTGCCGGGCCGTTAAAAAGCGCCCAAGATGGGGAAGGCGCTCTTTCGCCTTACCTTATGGCACTTCTCAGCATCTCCCCCCCGGGGATACCACTTCTTTGCCCCATAGCTAGTGGTAAATAAGATGTAAAGAACCATATATACCCCCTGTATCTGTACCACAGTGGTCTATGATCGAATTATCATGACTATTAAATTTGACCCACATGAGAAAATAATTGACTTGTTTTGGTGACACTATTATAGGGTACCCCATTTATCGCCACATGTAATGGTAAATAAGATGTAATAAAAAAACCATATTTACCCCTGTTAGGGTTTTGATCGAAGTTATCCTGATAGTATAAATAAATGACCTAAATGAGAAAAAATATGACTTGGTTTGGTGACACTATTTACGGGCCCCCATCATCGCCAATAGCTACAAGGTAAATAAAATTTTAAAGAACCCTATATACCACTGTATCGTACCACAGTGGGCTATGATCGAGTTATCATGACTGTATAAATAAATGACCTACATGGAAAAAAAATAATTTTGTTTTGGGGGACATATTTTTTCAGGGTCCACATTCTCGCCACTAGCTACATGGTAAATAAGCTGTAAAAAACCATACTATATACCACTGTATAGTGGTCTATGATCGAAGTTATCACTGACGGGATAGATAAATGCCTACATGAGAAAATAAATACTTTTGTTTTTGGTGCAATATTTTCAGGCAACCAATATATCGCCGTATCAACGATAAAATAAAGTTGCGCCTTTCCGCGCATGCGCAGAGGGGCCATGAACCTTTTTATTGGGAACTTTTATATCGTCACAACCCCCCCCTCCCCTAATGTCCCCTTTCCCTTTCAAACATCAACCCTTTTCCCTTGAATCCCCCATGTCCCCCTTTTTTACCTATTGTAAAGAAGGAGGGGGGGGGCAACCCCCCCCTCTAAACTTCGTCACACACTAACGGTTTAGGGGGTTGGAAGAGACGGGAAGGATGCAAGGGAGACTTTACTGCTGTGCAGGTTTATTACCCCAACTATAACCCACAGTACAAAAGTGCCACGTCTTCCGTAATACACGCGCCACTCCCCCCGCCAAAAACAAACACAAAGTCACAGTCAAAGACGAAATAAGGGGACAAAGTCTCCTTTTTTGTGGGAAACGGTATGTGGGGGCGGATGCCACAATTTCCAGTAAGGATAGAGTGTGATGAGAAGCGGAGATGAAAGCTCTGGTATTTAGAAGTTAGGAGTATAGAGATAGGGCTGGAGGTAAGGGAGGTGGGGTGAGCTGTCCCTCCCCGTGTGAGTCAAAAGGAAAATGGGGATAGCAATCCGCCCCCCGGATGGTTTCTGTGGAGAGCTGAACGCCCACTTGTTTTGGTTAAAAGTTTGTCGTAAGAGAGACTGTAACCAAAATAGGACTCAGTGAATGTTACATAAAAATAGTATTTCTGAAGCCATTCTGCTTAAACTTGCGTTTTTTTTTATGAAAAGCGATTTTTAAAGAATGAGTTTTTTGTATTCAATTTTTTGCCCAAATTTCACCCAAAAGGGAGAAAATAAAAAGATAAACTACATTTTTATTCTGTTTTAGTTATTGTATTGAAGGGGAATTTGATGTCCCGAAAAAAATAAGGGGGTTTACGGTAAATGATGATCATTCCGCTCAAAAGGGCAATGGATGTGAGATGTGCGAGAGAATCGGGCGGTTTGCTTGAAAACCCCCATACAAATCAAAAAACAAAATTATTGGTGACAACAGCGGCAGACGGCAGCCCTACCACTTCCACCAGGAATTCTTTTTTGTTGAAATGCGCAGATATAAACCCCGTTCAAACTCACACTCGCGGGGCGACCGGTCACGACTTTTGAGATCCAGTCGGGCCATTTCAGCTGATTTTGGGGGGTTTTAAGCTTTAAAATCGGCGTGGTTGGTCGGGTTGCCCTAGTTTGGCGACTAGTCGGCGAATGTCGGAGATTGTCGCGGCAGTTGGGGCAAAATAATTTTCCGCCAAAAATGGGGGGGGGCCCCCTATAGACGAAGTTGCGCACGCGGCAAACCAGACGGTTGCGTCATGGGGGATATTCAGCCCGCTGCGATGAGCGATTAATTGTAGGGGGCCAGCGCTTTTTCCCATCCCCCCCCACTTTTTAAACCTTCGGGTTTAATCCCAAAGCCACCGGGTGTCGGTCCACTGTTGCCACACACCGCCCACCTTGACTAGGCCCCAAATACTTATGGCCCCCTAATTTTTTAAATGATCACTTAACACGAAATGGTGATAAAATGCCAAGGCACAAAAATATTTCGGAAAACAGTTTAACGCTAAAGAAATCCCCAAAGATACGCCCTATTTTTAGGGATAATGGACGATAATAATAATAATACAATACATATTTAAAATTTTCCGTTTTCTCTCACTCTTCCTCTCCCGTCGATAGGGGGAAAAAACTAAAATAACACGGCTCCAGTCGCAGCACGGCCCGACTGGTGCAGCACGGCCCCCGGTGGTCCGCAGGCCCCCCGGCCCCCCGACTGGTCGCAGCACGGGCCCCCATGGTCGCAGCACGGCCCCCATGGTCGCAGACGGCCCCGACTTAAAGGTCGCAACGGCCCCGATGGTCGCAGGGCCCCCCCGGGGGCCCCGGACCCCCCGGGGTCCCCCAGGGGCCCCAAAAAACGGCCCCGGGGAAAAAATGGGTCG
>JACEEZ010006005.1:172500-190000 GCA_016584305.1 Chionoecetes opilio | reverse complement strand
CCCTTTTTACCCTTCCCCTTCCCCCCCTTTAAAGCCCTTTTCCCCTTCACCCCCTCTCCCCTTTAAGCCCTTCTTAACCCCCCCCCTCCCCCCTTAACCCCTTTTTTCCCCCCCCCCCCTTTCCCCCCCAACGCCCTTCTTCAAAACGCCCTCTCCCCTTAAAGCCTTCTTCCCTTACCCGCCTCCCTTACCCCCTTCCCTTTTTCCCCCCTCTCCCTTCCCCCTTCCCCTTTTTCCCTCCTTCCCCCTTAAAACCCCCTTCCTTACGCCTGCCTCCCCTTTTCCCTTTTTTCCCCCTTTCCCCCCTCCCCCCCTTAACCCCCCCCCTTCCCCCCCCCTTTAAACCCCCCCCCTCCCCCTGCCCCCCCTTAAAGCCCCCCCCTTCCCCCCTTAAAGCCTTCTTCCCCCCCTCCCTTCCCTTTAAAAATTTTACCCTTTACCCTCCCCTCCCTTCGCCCCAGACTTCCCCTTTTTTTCCCCAAACCCCCCCTTTTAAATTACCCCCCCCCCTTAAGCCCTTCTTAATTAGGGGCCCCCAAAATTTTAACCCCGTTTTTGCCCTTTTTAATTTTTCCCCCCCCCTTCCCTTAAGGGTTCTTACCAAGGTTTTATTTTCCCTTCGGTTTTTCCCCTTCTTCCCTTCCCCTCTCCTTCCCCTTTTCCAAATTGTGTCTCCTTCCCCCTTTTAAAAAAAGGGGGTTTTAACGTTTTTTTCCCTTTCCCCCCTCTTCCCTTCCCCTTTTCCTTCCCCTCCTCTCCCTTAAAGGTTTTAGGAAAAAAAGCCGTTCTTAGCACTTCACGCCGGCCTCTCCACTTCAACGCCCTTCTTAGCACTTCACGCCTGCTCTCCTTCCCTTAACCGCCCTTCTTACGCACATTCACGCCTGCCTCTCCCTTAACGCCCTTCTTACCACTTCACGCCTGCCTCTCCCTTTACGCCCTTCTTACCACTTCACGCCTGCCTCTCCCTTAACGCCCTCTTGGCACTTCCGCCTGCCTCTCCACGCCTTCTTAGCACTTCACGCCTGCCTCTCCCTTAACGCCCTTCTTAGCACTTCACGCCTGCCTCTCCCTTAACGCCCTTCTTACCACTTCACGCCTGCCTCTCCCTTAACGCCCTTCTTACCACTTCACGCCTGCCTCTCCCTTAACGCCCTTCTTACCACTTCACGCCTGCCTCTCCCTTCCCCATTCATTCAGTAGAGGGTTTGATCTACTTACACCAACCAGTTCACATCACTTTCACACACGACTACTCCTGGTTTTTTTTATTTGCCACGAACTAAATGAAAACTATCTTGAGTGTCTTTATAAGTGTCAGTGCTATAAGAAATGGAGAGAGAGAAAAAGCGGGGGAAATGTATGAACAAAGCGATTTTTTTTATTTTGCTTCTCTGGAATGGTTTTTTTCTCTCTCTCGTCTAGTGTAAGTGTCTAGATCATGAGAAAAAATGAGAGAGAGAGAGAAAGAAAGAAAGAAAGTGGTCAAGTGCGGTTGATTTTTTTTCTCTCTCTCTCTCTCTCTCTCTCTCTCTCTCTCTCTCTCTCTCTCGTCTAGTGTAAGTGTCTAGATCACTTGAGAAAGAAAGAGAGAGAAAGTGGTCAAGTGCGTTTGATTTTTCTCTCTCTCTCTCTCTCTCTCTCTCTCTCTCTCTCTCTCTCTCTCGAGTCTCGTTCCTTTCTCGTCTCCTCTCCTCTCTCTCTTCCCTCTCTCTCTCTCTCTCTCTCTCTCTCTCTCTCTCTCTCATATGTGTGTTAGGTTATTCAATAGACAGATAGAGAAAGAAGAACTAGGAAGACGTTAAAAGGAAAAGAATACATGAGAATAAGTGGGAGGAGAACAGACGGCGGGGTGAACGTCTTGCTATCGGAATTATATCAGTATATTATTCCGTCTTTTATCATCAATAAATATCTGGGCTGACGTACAATGCAGAAGTAAATATCTCTTATCAATAAAAAATAATTCAAAATAAAGTAAATCATTCAAGAAGATGACTTTGTTCGTATCCAAGAAGTTATGGTCATGAAAACAACAGATTAAACTCCTTGCTACTTACGACAGGTAGTAACGGGGAGTAGTAAAGGAGTAGTAAGTAAAGGAGTAAAGTAAAGTATAGTAAAGGAGTAGTAAGTAAAGGAGTATAGTAAAGGAGTAGTAAGTAAAGGAGTATAGTAAAGGAGTACTAAGTAAAGGAGTATAGTAAAGGAGTAGTAAGTAAAGGAGTATAGGAAAGGAGTAGTAAGTAAAGGAGTATAGTAAAGGAGTAGTAAGTAAAGGAGTATAGTAAAGGAGTAGTAAGTAAAGGAGTATAGTAAAGGAGTAGTAAGTAAAGGAGTATAATAAAGGAGTAGTAAGTAAAGGAGTATAGTAAAGGAGTACTAAGTAAAGGAGTATAGTAAAGTAGTAAGTAAAGGAGTATAGTAAAGGAGTAGTAAGTAAAGGAGTATAGTAAAGGAGTAGTAAGTAAAGGAATAGTAAGTAAAGGAGTAGTAAGTAAAGGAGAATAGTAAAGGAGTAGTAAGTAAAGGAGAATAGTAAAGGAGTAGTAAGTAAAGGAGAATAGTAAAGGAGTAGTAAGTAAAGGAGAATAGTAAAGTAGTAAGTAAAGGAGTATAATAAAGGAGTATAGTAAAGAAGTAGTAAGTAAAGGAGTATAGTAAAGGAGTAGTAAGTAAAGGAGTATAGTAAAGGAGTAGTAAGTAAAGGAGAATAGTAAAGGAGTAGTAAGTAAAGGAGTATAGTAAAGGAGTAGTAAGTAAAGGAGTATAGTAAAGGAGTAGTAAGTAAAGGAGTATAGTAAAGGAGTACTACGTAAAGGAGTATAGTAAAGGAGTAGTAAGTAAAGGAGTAGTAAGTAAAGGAGTATAGTAAAGGAGTAGTAAGTAAGGAGTTATAGTAAGGAGTAGTAAGTAAAGGAGTATAGTAAAGGAGTAGTAAGTAAAGGAGTATAGTAAAGGAGTATAGTAAAGGAGTGGTAAGTAAAGGAGTATAGTAAAAGAGTAGTAAGTAAAGGAGTATAGTAAAGGAGTAGTAAGTAAAGGAGTATAGTAAAGGAGTATAGTAAAGGAGTACTAAGTAAAGGAGTATAGTAAAGAAGTAGTAAGTAAAGGAGTATAGTAAAGGAGTAGTAAGTAAAGGAGTAGTAAGTAAAGGAGTAGTAAGTAAAGGAGTATAGTAAAGGAGTAGTAAGTAAAGGAGTATAGTAAAGGAGTAGTAAGTAAAGGAGAATAGTAAAGGAGTAGTAAGTAAAGGAGTATAGTAAAGGAGTAGTAAGTAAAGGAGTAGTAAGTAAAGGAGTATAGTAAAGGAGTAGTAAGTAAAGGAGTATAGTAAAGAAGTAGTAAGTAAAGGAGTATAGTAAAGGAGTAGTAAGTAAAGGAGTATAGTAAAGGAGTAGTAAGTAAAAGAGTAGTAGTAAAGGAGTATAGTAAAGGAGTAGTAAGTAAAGGAGTATAGTAAAGGAGTAGTAAGTAAAGGAGTATAGTAAAGGAGTATAGTAAAAGAGTAGTAAGTAAGGAGTAATAGTAAAGGAGTACTACGTAAAGGAGTAGTAGTAAAGGAGTAGTAAAAATAAGGAGTAGTAAGTAAAGGAGAATAGTAAAGGAGTAGTAAGTAAAGGGTAATAGTAGGAGTAGTAAGTAAAGGAGTATAGTAAAGGAGTAGTAAGTAAAGGGGTATAGAAAGGAGTACTACGTAAGGAGTATAGTAAAGGAGTAGTAAGTAAAGAGTAGTAATAAAGGAGTATAGTAAGGATAGGTAAGTAAGGAGTATAGTAAAGGAGTAGTAAGTAAAGGAGTATAGTAAAGGAGTAGTAAGTAAAGGAGTATAGTAAAGGAGTATAGTAAAGGAGTAGTAAGTAAAGGAGTATAGTAAAGGAGTAGTAAGTAAAGGAGTATAGTAAAGGAGTAGTAAGTAAAGGAGTATAGTAAAGGAGTAGTAAGTAAAGGAGTATAGTAAAGGAGTACTAAGTAAAGGAGTATAGTAAAGAAGTAGTAAGTAAAGGAGTATAGTAAAGGAGTAGTAAGTAAAGGAGTAGTAAGTAAAGGAGTATAGTAAAGGAGTAGTAAGTAAAGGAGTAGTAAGTAAAGGAGTATAGTAAAGGAGTATAGTAAAGGAGTAGTAAGTAAAGGAGTATTGTAAAGGAGTAGTAAGTAAAGGAGTATAGTAAAGGAGTAGTAAGTAAAGGAGTATAGTAAAGTAAAGGAGTATATTTATAGTAAAGGAAAGTGTAGGAAATGTTGTTCTTCATTCAGATTACGTGATGATGATGATGACGGTGATGGTGATGATGGTAATGGTGGTGAAGATGATGATGTTGATGGTGGTGATGATGATGATGATGATGGTGGTGGTGGTGATGGTGATGACAATGGCTAATTGGATGCTCAAATTTTCATGGCGTCGCGATAACTGTAATAATATATATATGGAGTAGGAAAAATGTGTTAATGTAAAATAGTTCAAATTGTATGTGATGAATAAATAATTAAAGTATTACACAACAAAGGCACGTAATGATATCTATCCATACATAGATAGATAAATATAGATAGAAAGATAGATATGTAGATAGATAGATCAAGAAAGATAGATACATAATAGATAGATAGACAGATAGAACGATAGATAAAACAAATATAGATAGATATAGAGTTAGACAGATAGATAGACAGAAAGATAGATTGATAGAAAGAATAAAGATACATAAATATAGATAGATATATAGATACATAGATAAAATGATAATAGACAAATATAGATAGATAGATGGATAGTTAGACAGAGATAGATAGAAAGAAAGATAGATAAACAAATAAATACATAGATAAAAGGATAGAAAGTTGGATAGATAGATAAAATCGCAGAGCTTTGTTCGTGCATCCTAAGAGTGGCCATTTGTGTGTCTTCACCAAACTCGGCACGGAGGTCAGCACGCCGCCTTCAATAATACATATCAACACAAAACCAGTTGTCAGGCTTTCTCCTAACCCTACTGAGGACACACCTACAGTACACGTGTGACACCGCTACCCTTAACCCCTTCACGCAGATCTTTCCTTGGCTATATAAAATCTTCTGTTGTTAACCATAAAACTACGAAAAGTAACTTAATATACCTAGTGGACAAGGATACTAAACACGTCATTCTATAAAAATCTTGCTTCTATTCACTAAAAATCGTCTAATGGCACCTAAATTACAATGGAAATTACGTTCTGGGCCTCAAGGGGTTAATGGCATCTATAGTTATTTTAATTTTTTTTTTTTTTTTTTTTTTTTTTACATTTGTGCCTATAGCGCGTGTAGGCAGTGGTGACCCAGGGGTGGGATGGTAGGCCCTGGGGGTTCACGTGAGGGCTGTGATGGTTGGTCCTCGCCCGTGGTGGCGCAGGCAGGATTCTTATAGTGACGCCTGTGATTAGAGGCTCATGCCGCCCCCCTGTGTCCTCCGATGCACTCGCAATCGAAGGTAGAATTGATAGGCAGGGCATGTGGGTTTTCTTAGGCCACTCGACGGTGCAGAAAGGTTTTGGGTTTCTTCGGGGATCGAACTCGGGTCACCGAGAACGCCAGTCGGAGACGCTAACCACTCCGCTACCGCCTCCCAAATATATATATATTGGGAGTATATGTGTATATACTCCCCTGGAGTATATACACATACTTCATACATATATACACTGCCAGTCCTTTGTGATGTAAAAAAAATCAATAATAATACTCCCGAACTAAATTGGCCCAACCTCTTTCTATATTCTTTCATAATTTTCATCTCTTACGTTAACCTACACTTCAAAAACAAAATACAAATATTAAATATCAAAAATACACACATACCATATGCGCAATAAGGTTACACGGCCCCGAAAAAATATATAACCAGTTTTCTCCCAGCCTTTCTCCGTGCCCTTCTGAGGAGATGCCTATAGATACACTACACTACATAGGTGACACCGGCATACGCATAGTCCCGTTTTCTGGAAGAGTATGTGGCGTTTACTCTTGAATACTTGAAGGTTAGGTTGAGTTAGCTTACAGATAGGGTAAATTAGATTTCCCTGTATTACTCAATACAACTTTGCGTGGGAATCACAATGAGTGTATTTTCGAGAAGTTCCTATGGTTAGTTTCGGATTTACAGCCAAGCGTCTTCACCCGGAAACCACATACTCGCATAGAGAACGCGAATATGCCGCCGATATAATACCCTTGCTGGCGTCTACACACACACAAACACACACACACACACACACCCTGCGCGTAATAAGGTTACACGCCCCCGCTATGCTAGGTGACGTCATCCATTGTAAGGTTAGGGTAATCATATTTCTCGAGGCTATAGGACTAACGGACTCTCGGCTTTGATATTTCTCATCCTAACGCGACTGCAAGATGAGAGTGCATCCAAAACAGCCTCACCATCCTTGCCGTCAATAACACTATAGTCGCCACTGCACTAATGTCGTCAAGAGCCATATATTACGAATGTTAGGCTTTTTTAGCATCACTACAGACTTATATGTGCCACTGACGACATGTACATAATATAAACTACTGTGCATACCTCTTCAGTGGCACATACAAGTCTGTAATGATGCTAAAATTCGTAATATATAGCGCCTGGTGACATTAGTGCAGTGGCGACTATAGTGTTATTGGCAGTAGTGAGTTCCATATTTTGTAATCTTCTGAATCGAATACCAGAAACCTGCCTGGCGTGTTGAATTTGGATTTTCATATTAGTAATAATAATAATAACAACAACAATAACAATAATAACAATAATCATCATTGCTATTGTTATGTATTTTACTAATAAAGTAATAATTATAATAAAAACAATAATAATAATAATAATAATAATAATAATAATAATAATAATAATAATAATAATAATACTGATAATAGTAATGATAATACAATAAAAGAAAAAGAAAGAAAAAAAACAGTAAAATGGAATAAAATACATAAAAAAACGACCCCCCCCCCCCCCGCCAACTAAAACATAAAAACAAAGACAAAAAAACTTTAAAAATTACAAGAAGAGAAAAACACAAAAAACCAGAAGACCAACCCCCACCCCTTTAATTACAAGAGAAAAAACACAAAAAAACCAGAAGACAAAAAAACGTAAAAATTACAAGAGAAAAAACACAAAAACCAGAAGACAAAAAAAACGTAAAAATTACAAGAGAAAAAACACAAAAACCAGAAGACAAAAAAATGTAACAATTACAAGAGAAAAACACAAAAACCAGCAAACAAAAGAAGTAAAAATTACGCGAAAAAACATAAAAACCAGAAGACAACAAAATATCACGAGAAAAAACAAAAACCAGAATGCAAAAAAAAAAAACCGAGAAAAAAAAACCAGATGACAAAAAAAATTAAAAAAACATGAAATAAAAGAAAAGAAAAAAAGTAACACAACATCTATACCGAAGAAGAAGAGGAAGGAAGCCCTAAGGTGGAGAGAGGCAGAGACAAGCAGTAAGGAGGCGAGAAGGAGAGACAAACAGCGCCACGATAGATGAGGTGACGGGACGCAAGTGACGGCAATGTTTTGATAAAATTTCGAGGTGGGAATGGGAATGGGAACCCAGACCTTTTTCTCTTTTTGTCGTGAGTGTTGAGAGAGAGAGAGGAGAGTAGAGAGAGATGGGCTGAAGGAGAACAGAAGATGAAGACGCGGAGGAAGAAGATGAGAGAGAGAGAGAGGAGAGACCGAGGTGAGAGGAGAGAGAGCGAGAGAGAGAGAGAAGGAGATGAGAGAAGAGGGGAGAGAGAGACGCGAGAAGAGAGGAGAGAGGAGAGAGAGAGATGCGAGAGGAGGACGAGAGAGAGAGAGAGAGAGAGGAGAAGAGTGAGGGAGAAGGATGAGGAGAGAGACGAGATGAGTGAGACGAGAGAGCAGGAGAGAGTCGAGAGGAGAGGAGAGACAGGGAGAGGACGAGAAGAGAGAGAGAGGGAGAGAGGGGGAGAGGGAGAGAGAGAGCGGAGGTGAGAGAGGAGGCGAGAGAAGAGGACGGTGAGAGATCGAGGACGGAGAGAGAGAGCAGATGAAGAGACGAGGGTGAGAGAGATGAGAGAGAGAGAGAGATGGAGAGAGACGAGGGAGAAGGAGAGGAGAGAGGAAGAGAGAGAGAGATGGAGAGAGAGAGGAGTGAGAGAGAGACGAACGAGGAGAGTGAGAGGAGAGAGAGGGGGGGAAAAAAGAGAGAGAGGAGAGGATGCCGCGACGAGAGAGATGATGAGGAATGACGAGAGGAGGAGCGAGAGAGACGGATGGAGAGAGCGAGAGAGGGGAGAGAGAGAGAGAGAGAGAGAGAGACAGGGAGGAGTGAGAGGAGAGATGAGAGAGAGGACGGGAGAGAGGAAGATGGAAGAGAGTCGAATGACCGAGAGATGACCAGAGAGAGAGAGAGGGGGGGGGGGGGGGGAGGGGGGGGGGGGGGAGGTGTTTTTTTTTGAGAGAGAGCGAGATGGAAGAGGGAGGAGAGCGAGTGAGAGGAGAGCGAGAGAGGAGACGAGAGAGAGAGTGAGAGGAGGCGAGAGAGAGGGAGAGACTTGATGAGAGGGGGGAGAGGAGAGTGGATAGAGAGAGAGAGGAGACGAGGAGAGAGAGACTGAGAGAGAGAGGAGGAGAGAGAGACGGAGAGAGAGGAGAGATGGATGAGAGAGGGAAGAGAGGGGAGAGGAGAGAGAGAGGAGAGAGAGGAGAGAGACGAGAGAGGAGAGAGAGAGGAGACGAGAGGAGAGAGAGACGGAGAGAGAGAGGAGAGAGATGAGAGGAGAGAGGAGAGGAAGAGAGGAGAGAGATGAGAGAACGATAGAAGAGAGAGGAGGAAGAAAGAGAGGACGGAGAGACGGGAGAGAGGAGTGAGAGAGGAGAGAGAGGCGAGAGAAGAGGAGAGGAAGAGGGAGAGAGAGAGGGAGAGAGAGGAGAAGGAGGAGAGAGAAGGAGAGAGAGGAGAGCGAGAGAAGCTATACTACTATACTACAAACTGGTACTCTATTACTACTACCTAGATACTACTAACTACTACTATTGGATAGTGAAGGTAGAAGGAGAGAGACGAGAGGAGGAGAGGATGAGTGAGAGAGGAGGGGGAGAGAGACGAGAGAGGAGAGCAGAGACGAGATGAGAGAGAGAGAGAGAGAGAGAGAGAGAGAGAGGAGAGAGAGAGAGAAGAGAGAGATGAGAGGAGGAGAGAGAGAGAGTCTGACGAAGGAGAGAGGAGATGGAGAGACCGAGAGATGAGAGAGAGGGGGGGGGGGGGGGGGAGAGAGAGAGAGAGAGGAGAGAGAGCGAGGAGACGGAGAGAGCGAGACGAAGAGAGGAGAGAGAGGAGAAGAGAGCGAGAGAGAGAGAGAGAGAGAGAGAGAGAAGAGAGAGAGAAAGAGAGAGAGAGAGACTGCGAGAGAGAGAGACGAGAAGATTTGAGCGTGAAGAGAGCGGAGAGACGAGAGAGAGAGTGCGAGAGGGAGGGAGGAGAGGGGGGATGAGGAGGAGAGAGAGAGATGAGGAGAGAGGGGGAGAGAGATGAGAGAGAGGCGAGGATGAAGAGAGAGAGAGAGGGGAGACGGAGAGAGGGAGAGGAGAGGGGAGAGGATGAAGAGAGAGAAAAGATAAGATGAGAGAGAGAGAGCGCCGATGGAGAGAGGAAGAGGAGGAGAGAGGAGAGAGAGAGAGAAGGGAGGAGAGAGAGGAGAGAGGAGAGGAGAGAAAGCGAGAGAGAGGGGAGACGAGAGGAAGAAAGAGAGGAATAAGAGGAGAGAGGACATGGAGATGAGGAGAGAGAGAGCGAGAGGAGGAAGAGAGAGAGAGAGAGAGAGGAGGGGAAGAGAGAAGAGGAGAGAGAGAGAGAGAGAGAGGAGAGATGATGGGGGAGGGAGAGAGGAGAGAGAGAGGAGAGAGAGGAGAGAGAGAGAGAGGATGAGAAGGGGACAGAGGAGATGGAGGAGATGAGAGAGGGAGAGACGAGAGAGAGAGAGCGAGATGGAGGAGAGAGAGAGAGAGAGATGAGAGCAGAGGAGAGAGGAGAAGAGAGAAGGGCAAAGAAGGTTTTTAAGAAAAAAAAAAAAAAAAGGGAGGAGAGAGGGAGGAGGGAGAGGAGAGAGAGAGAGGGATTGAGGAGGAAGGAGGAAGATGAGAGGAGAGAATGGAGAAGGGAAAGAAGAAAGGTTAGGAAAAGACGAAGGTTAAGAAAAACGAGAGAAGAGAGAGGGAAGAGAAAGGAGCAAGAAGGAGGAAATACGAAAGGTTAAGAAAGAACAGAAGGAAGGTTAAGAAAGAAAAGAAAGAAAGAAGGTAAAAGGAAAGAAGGTTAGAAGGTAGGGAAGGTGATGAATGTGAAAAGGTTAGGAATAATAGAGGGAAAGAATGGGAGGAGGAGGAAGAGGAAGGAAAGGAGAGGAGGAAGGAGGGAGGAGGAAGAGGGGAGGAGGAGGTAGGAGAGGAAGGAGGAAGGAGGAAGATGAGCGGGGCGGAAGGAGGAGAGGAAAGGAGAGGAGGAGGGGAGGAGGAAGGAGGGGAGGAGGAGGAAGAGGAAGGAGTAGGAAGAAGAGGAGAGAGGAGGAGAGAGGAGGAGAGGAGGAGGAGAGGAGAGGCGAGCGAGGGAGGAGGAGGAGGAGGAGGAGGAGGAGGACGAGGAGGAAGAGAGGAGGAGGAGGGAAGAGAGGGGAGGAAGGAAAGGAGAAAAGGAGGATTAGGAGGAGAGAAGGGAAGGAGGAGGAGAGAGGAGGAAGGCATAGGGGAAACGGAGGAAGAGGAGAGAGGAGGAGAGGAGGGAGAAGGAGGAAGGAGGAGGAGGGGAGAGGAGGAGGAGGCAGGAGGAGGAAGAGGAGGAAGGAGATAGGAGAGGAGGCAGGAGGAGAAAGGAGGAGGAGAGGAGAGGGAAGGCGGGAGGAGGAGGAGGAGGAGGAGGAAAGGAGGAGCGAGGAGAGGAGGAGGAGGAGGAGGAGAGAGAGGGGAGGAGGGAGGAGGATGAGAGGAGAGGAGGAGGAGGGTAAGAGAGGAGAGGAAGGCGGAGCGGAGGAGGAGGAGGAGGAGGATGGAGGCAAGGAGGAAAGGAGGAAGATGAGGCGGAAGGAGGAGGAGGAAAAGGAAAAGTGTAGTGATGAGCAAGACAAGACTGGACATGTGGGTGGTTGTGTGTGTTCTTGCCCCTTTCTACCAGCTCCCCTCGTGTGTCTCTCTGTTCTCTTTTTCCTTTGTCAGTGTGTTGTGTTCTTCTGGTGGGTGTGTGTGGTTGTGTGTGTTGGTGTGTTTTGTATGGTGTGTGTCTGTGTGGGTGTGTGTGTCGTGTGTGTGTTTCGTAGTGTTGTGTGTGTCTGTCTGTGTGCTGTGTGTTGTGTGTGTATATGTGTGTTATGGTGTGTTATGTCTGTTTGTGTTGTTTTGTTGTAGTTGTTGGTGTGTGTATGTGTGTGTGTGTTGTGTGTGTGTGTGTGTATGTGTGCTGTGTGTGGGTGTATGTGTGTGTGTGTGTGTGTGTGTGTGCTGTGTGTGTGTTGTGTAGTGTGTGTGTGTGTGCTGTGTGTGTGTGTTGGTGTGTGGGTGTGTGTGCCAAAGAACACGCAAGAGGGTGAGAGATGAGGGAGAATGTGACTAAAAAAAGAGAAACAAACAGAGGGTCGGAAAAGAGGCACAAAGAAGAGGGGTGAGAGAAAAGTTGGTGGAGAGGGGGAATGTTGAGTGAGAGAAAAGGGTTTGACACAGGGGAGGAAAAAGAGAAGAGAAAAGAAAGAGAAGGGAAAAAAAGACAGACAAACACGAGAGAAAGGAGGAGGAGGAAACTCCCGCGAATAACAAAGAAAAGAAGAAACGGAAGAAAAGAAAGAAACATAAGCAAAAAAGAGGAAACATGGTAAAAAAGAAGGTCACGCCAATTAAGACGAGGAGAGAGAAGAGAGCGAGAGAGGAGAGCCGAGAGAGGAGAGAGAGAGATGAGAGATGAGAGGGAGACGAGAGAGAGAGAAGAGAGGAGAGCGCCGATGGGAGGAGAGGAGAAGGAAGAGAGGAGAGGAGAGCTGCGGAGCGGAGAAGAGAGGAGGAGAGAGAGAGAAGAGAGAGACTGGAGAGAGAGAGAGAGAGAGAGAGAGAGATGAGAAGCGAGAGGAGAGAGAGAGGAGAGAGCAGAGATGATGACTGGAGAGAGGATGAGGAGTCCGCTCCGACCGAGAGGACGAGGAGGGAGGAGAGAGAGATAGAAGACCCGCGATGAGAGATGAGGAGTAGGAGAGACGAGAGAGGGAGGAGGGCGAAGAGAGAGATGAGAATTCATACGCACTTGACACTTTTTCTTTCTTTCGTTCTCCTCTCCATTTTTTTTTCTCATGATCTAGGTTAGATCTAGAGAAGGATACTTACACTAAAGAGAGAATGAGAGAGAGAAGAGAGAGAAAAGAGAGAGAGAGAGAGAGAGATGAGAGTGAGAGAGACGAGGAGAGAAGAGACGAGAGGAGAGAGAGAGAGAGAGAAGAGAGGAGAGAGAGAGGCAGAGAAGACGAGAGAGGAGGAGAGAGATGAGAAAGATAGAGAGAGAAGAGAGGAGGACGAGAGAGGGAGAGAGTGAGAGAGGGGGAGGAGAGGAGGAGGAGGAGAGAGGATGAAGAGAGGGAGGAGAGAGGCCCGAGAGAGAGGATGAGAGGAGAGGGAGAGAGAGAGAGGGAGAGCGAGGAAGAGAGAGAGAGAGATGAGAGAGAGAGAGAGATGAGAGGAGAGAGAGAGAAGGAGAGGACGACGGCGAGAGAAGGGAGAGAGGAGAAGAGAGATGAGAGGAGAGAGGGGATGAGAGGGATGGGGGAGAGACGGGAGAGAGTAGGAGGAGAGAGCGGAGAGGTGGGAGGATGAGAGACGGAGTGTGAGAGGACGGAGAGGAGAGAGGGAGAGGGAGAGAGAGGAGGAGAGAGGAGAGACGGAGGGATGAGAGGGGACGAGGAGAGAGAGATATGGAGGAGAATGGGAGAGATGGACGAGAGAGAGAAGAGATGATGTGAGAGAGAGGATGCGCGAGTGGAGGAGAGAGAGAGAGGAGAGAGAGGGAAGAGGGAACGAGAGGGCGAGAGAGAAAGAGAGGAGCAGTAGAGAGAGAGAGAGAGAGAGAGGAGAGAGAGAGGAGAGACGAAGCAGAGACGAGGAAAAAAACTCATACGGCACTGACCACTTTTCTTCTTTCTTTTTCTCTTCTCATTTTTTTCATGATCTAGATTCTAGATACTTACACTAAGAGAGAGAGAGAGAGAGAGAGAGAGACGATGGGGGGAAGAGGATGGGAGACAGAGAGGATGATGGACGGGATCGACTGGAGAGAAGGGAAGACAGAGGAGGAGAAGGATGGAGGAGAGAGATGAGACGAGGAGGGGAGGAATGATGAGAGAGGAGAGGAGAGCTGAGAGAGAGGAGACGAGAGAGAGGAGAGAGAGAGAGAGAGACGGAAGAGGAGTAATACATGAGAGAGATCGACTGAGAGAGGTGAGAGAGAGAGAGCGACGAGAGGAGAGGGGAGCTGGGAGAGAGAGAGAAAAAAAATCATACGCACTTGACCACTTTTTCTTTCTTTCTTTCTCTCTCTCATTTTTTCTCATGATCTAGATTCTAGACACTTACACTAAGAGAGAGAGAGAGAGAGATGAGACTGGAGAGGGCGACGGAGATCCAGGAGAGGACGGAGAGGGATGAGGAGAAAGAGGGGTGAGACTGAAGAGCGAAGATCGAGGTACGGGACCGAAGGAGGGGGTGGACGATGAGATTGGGAGACGGAGACGAGTGGAGAGCCGAGAGTGATGCGGCGGAAGGAGATGAGTGACGGAGGGGAGAGAGAGGTGGGAGGAGGAGATGGTTGATGAAGGGAGGAGAGAGAGGGAGATGATGGGAAGAGAGTGAGGAGCGAGGAGAAGGAGAGAGGAGTGAGGAGATTGGGATGAGAGGAGAGGTCGGAGACGGGAGAGAGAGGCGAGAGGGAGGAGATAGAGAGGGGAGGGGGATCGAGTAGGGGAGAGAGAGCAGATGAGAGAGAGACGGAGACGAGAGAGAGAGAGAGACGAGACGAGAGAGAGAGAGAGAGCAAAAAAATAACATTCTACAGAAGCAAAATAAAAAAAATCGCTCTGTTCATACATTTTTTTCACTCTTTCTCTCTCTCTCTCTCCATGTCTTATAGCACTGACACTTACAAAGACACTCAAGATATTTTTCATTTAGTTCATGGCAGATATAAAAAAAAATTGTCGTTTTGTGAAAGTGAAGTGAACTGGTTAATGTAAATAAATACAAAATAATAATAATAAAAAGAGGGGTGGGAGGGGGAGGGGGGGGTCAGAAAGGGTGAAAGGTTAATCTGATATAATGATGGTAGGTGTTTTGTGTGTTTGTAGTGGTGTTTGTTTCATGGTGTTTGTGTTTATGGTTCTGTGGGCGTGTTTGTGTGTGTGTGTGTGTGTGTGTGTGTGTGTGTGTGTGTGTGTGTGTGTGTGTGTGTGTGTGTGTGTGGTGTTGTGTGTGTGTGTGTGTGTTGTGTGTGTGTGTGTGTGGGTGTGTGAGAGAGAGAGAGAGAGAGAGAGAGAGAGAGAGAGAGAGAGAGGGAGAAGATGCGAGAGAGAGAGAGAGGGAGATGGAGAGATGGAGCGAGAGAGAGAGAGAGGAAAGGGCATAATGAAAATGTCACAAGGTAAATGAACTATATATAACAAGAGGAAGCAGTCAAGGTTGTGTAATATATTAACTTGTAATCATCAACACTAATGACACACTTGATGAGGGTGTATCACTGCTGCTATTACTACTACTGATGATGCTGTGCTATTTATTATACTGCTACTACAACTGCTGCTACTACTACCACTACTACTACTATCAATACCACTACTGCTGCTATTACTACTACTGATGAGGCTGTGCTATTTATTCTACTGCTACTACAACGGCTGCTACTACTACCACTACTACTACTATCAATACCACTACTGCTGCTATTACTACTACTGATGAGGCTGTGCTATTTATTCTACTGCTACTACAACTGCTGCTACTACTACCACTACTACTACTATCAATACCACTACTGCTGCTATTACTACTACTGATGAGGCTGTGCTATTTATTCTACTACTACTACAACTGCTACTACTACTACAACTGCTGCTACTAATAATTGATAATTAATATATAACTAACTGATAATTTTTACTGAGTGTCCAATTTATCACTTGTTTGCTATTAATTACGCTCCTGCCACATCAAACTGGTTCATCATATAGGTGATTAACAAAAATTGTAAACTATGATTCTACCTCCTTTTATATTTTTAGGTAAGTAATGTGGTGTATGCAGGGTGGCAACTGTCAACGAGGAGACCATCTTTCCTAGAAGGTCAACACAGCCCTACAATTGGTGCCACCTAGTACCTCCTCATTTTCCTTGTTCTTAAGGATTGTCATTGTTCTAATCTCCATCTTGCCCTACCACAACACTTGAGTTTCTTCGTTTTTTTTTTCTCTCTCTCTCTCTCTCTCTCTCTCTCTCTCTCTCTCTCTCTCTCTCTCTCTCTCTCTCCCTCCCTCTGTTTACCCTTCTATTTTTTTTTTTATTAATTATTATTATCATTATTATTATTATTATTACAATTATTTTTATTATTTTCATTACAATTATTATTATTATTATCATTTCATTATTACTATTATTTCATTATTACATTATTGTTATTAGTGTACTTAATATTATTATTATTAACAAATTAACAAATAATTTAACTTTGCCTGAAAAGCTTAGCTTCATATAGGCAAGCTGCAGCTGTACAACATATTTTGTGAAAGCTTTATCTATCGTAAACAAAACTGTAAGCTATGAATAAATGTTTTCAAATGTTTACTTTCTACCATACTATACTATTCAATACCATACTGCTACTACCATACTACTACTATCAATTCACTACTACTACTACCACTACTACTACTATCAATACCACTACTGTACGACCACTACTAATACTATCATACCATTACGACTACTATACAATACCCACTACTGTACTACCACTACTGATACTATCAATACATACTGCGTACTACCACTACTACTACTATCAATACCACTACTACTACTACCACTACTACTACTGCTACTGCCACTACTACTACTATCAATACCACTACTGCTACTACCACTACTACTACTATCAATACCACTACTACTACTATCAATACCACTACTGCTACTATCAATACCACTACTACTACTATCAATACCACTACTACTACTATCAATACCACTACTACTACTATCAATACCACTACTACTACTATCAACACCACTACTGCTACTATCAATACCACTACTACTACTATCAATACCACTACTACTACTATCAATACCACTACTACTACTATCAATACCACTACTACTACTATCAATACCACTACTACTACTATCAATACCACTACTACTACTATCAATACCACTACTACTACTATCAATACCACTACTACTACTATCAATACCACTACTGCTACTATTAACATAACCTAACCTAACTATTCTACTGTTACTACTACTACTACGTCTATTACTACAACTGCTGCTACTACCACTGCAAATACTATCACTATTACCTACTTCTGCTACTGCTGCCACTACAACAACTACCTAGACTACTACTATACTACTACTTTTATTACGGCAATTATTATGATGGCGATAATGATAACAATAATAATAATAATAATAATAATAATAACAAAGATAATAACACCATATTGACATGTCTTTCCTCAACCAAACTAATCTATATTAAATTGAGTGGAAGAAATAACGGGAAATAACATACGCCAACAAAATGACCTATTATTTTTACGCTCTCCTCTCTGATATATTTTCTTCTTCTTCTTCTTCTTCTTCTTCTTTATAGACCATTGAATTACTGCTTTGCTACCCTTTTTTTTTTTTTTCTTGTAATTTTTATTTTATCTTATTTTGGTCCCCCCTCCCCCCTCCCCCCTCCTCCCCCCTCTTCCTCTCCTCCCCTCCTCTTCCCCCTCCTGCCTACCTGGTCCATCCTCACCACCATCATCATCATCATCATCATCATCATCATTTCCATCACCTTACTAAACAAGGGAAGAATGCGGAGACTTTTATTACAAATCAACACTTCTTTGGGATGACGTTGCTGATGATTTTTCCGGCTGGCATAAACAGAGGATTCACTTGCTTTCATAAAATAAAGTAATGTGATGGAAGATGTTAATAATGTGAGGACAAAAACTCACCAACAACAATAACAGAACATATTTTTTAAAAAAAAAAAAAAAAAAAAAAAAAAAAAAAAAAAAAAACAAGGAAAAAATCTCAATTATAACCACACAAACACACAACACATGGGGGTGGGGGTGTTGAGGCCCCAGTTTTTACCCAAAGACGGTAATAATGAGCCCCAAAGGGTCGAGGGGATGGTGAAAGTGGCGATCGCTGTTGACTCGCGTGGAAAAGGG
>JACEEZ010006005.1:157500-165000 GCA_016584305.1 Chionoecetes opilio | reverse complement strand
TGAGTGAGAAAAAAAAAAAGAGAAAGAGTGAATGTGAGTGAGTGAGAGAAAGAGTGAGTGAGTGAGTGAGTGAGAGAAAGACAGTGAATAAAAAAGGTTCAGAATACCATGACACAACGCCGTTTTTATAACATGAGCTAGCAATGAGATGATGGATGAGCAACAACCTTCAAGCAAGCGACCGCCTGGGTGACCACGCGGTAAGGGCCCCACCGCCACTGTTGCATAAAATAGGTCACGCCTCGAAATAAGTAGCGCCTTACCTCACCCCCCCGCCTGTCAACTCTTCCCTTGTCTATTTCACCTGAGATACTAAAACATATTCATTAGTTTTGGTCTGTGTGAGTGAGGGCGTCAGCTGATGGTTGTGTGACAGTGTTATACGGTAATCTCTTCTCTCCTGTCTCCTCCAGTATCTCCAGCAGCCACAGTAACACACACGTACTGGATAATCACTTATAAAGGAGTATTTTGTGGTAAATAAGTAAGGAACGGCGGGGGGGTGAGGTAAGGCGCTACTTATTTCGAGGCGTTACCTATTTTATGCGACACCGCCACCGCTACCACGCTACCTTACCACCTCCGCTATCTAGGTCTTTCCGTAGATAACACTAAAGTCGCCAGGACAACGTTATTTTTCGATGTACAGACGTCTCGTGGCGTTCATACTTACATTTCTACATCCATGATTTCAGGAAAGTTAGAAGGGGCTATCTGGAGAGTCTGTGTCATTTTGTCTTCATGTGTGGCATATTATGGCTATAAATGAACAAATAAAAAAAATATCAACCGAGTGGCGACGTTAGTAACGGCTACACTAAGATCGCCAACTACTGTTTATGTCCTCCCGTCAGCTGCTGTCTGCCGTCGCCCGAAAAAAAACCGAGTAGTGAAATTTGAAACCGTATATACTTGCAGATACAAAGCATAAAACAACACTGAAACAGGGTAGATTATACAGTCATTATATAAACTACTGTGTATCATCTTCAGTGGCACATACAAATCAGAAGTGATGCTATAATTCGTAATATATGGCGGCTGGCGACTTTAGTGCAGGTGGCGACTATAGTGTTATCTACGGTAGAGATCTTCTTAGAGATCCTTTCTCTAAGGAAAGACCTTGGCCGCTACCACCGCCGCTACGCCGAAACGCTACCTTACCACCGCCACTACGCTTCCCAACCGCTGCCACCAATGTAAGGTTCCAGCGGTGATCGTAGCAGCAGCGTACGAGCCTCTTTCAAAGCAGTAGGGATTCGCGTTAATTCGTTCCTCCCCCCCCCCCCCCAGCGGTGATAGTAATGTAAATAGTAAAGAGAGACAGTATAGAGGGAATATTATAAGGTGTATGCAAATATAAAATACATAGGTCACTTTTTGCGGGGGTAAAGAATTGAATAGCGGTACTAGTAAAGTTAATAGTGAAGAGCAAGACAGTAGAGGGAATAAAAGGTGTACATAATAGTAAAACACGTCACTTTTTTGGGGGGGTAAAAAAATTGAATAGCGGTAATAGTAAAGTTAATAGTGGAGGGCAAGACAGATAGAGGGATTAAACGGTGTATATAATAGTAAAACACGTCAATTTTTTTTTTTTGGGGGGAGGGGGGGTAAATAATTAAATAGCGGTAATAATAAAGTTAATAGTGAAGCGCAAGACAGTAGAGGTAATTAAAAAGTGTATTTAATAGTAAAATACGTCACTTTTGGGAGGTAAAGAATAGTGAGGTAAATAGTAAAGGAATAGAATAGCAAAGGAAAAGGAAAGTAGACAGGAAAAAAGAAAGAGGAAAGTAGACAGAAAAAAAGATAAAGGAAAGTAGACAGGAAAAAAGATAAAGGAAAGTAGACAGGAAAAAAGATAAAGGAAAGTAGACAGGGAAAAGGAAAGTAGACAGGAAAAAATAAAAAGGAAAGTAGACAAGACAAAAAAGGAAAGTAGACAGAAAAAAAGAAAGAGGAAAGTAGACAGAAAAAAAGATAAAGGAAAGTAGACAGGAAAAAATCAAAAGGAAAGTAGACAGGAAAAAAGAAAGAGGAAAGTACACAGGACAAAAAAGGAAAGTAGACAGGAAAAAAGAAAAAGGAAAGTAGACAAGAAAAAAGATAAAGGAAAGTAGACAGGACAAAAAAGAAAAAGGAAAGTAGACAGGAAAAAAAGTGGAAAGTAGACAGGAATTAAGAAAAAGGAAAGTAGACAGGAAAAAAGAAAAAGGAAAGTAGACAGGAAAAAAGAAAGAGGAAAGTAGACAGGAAAAAAAAGAGGAAAGTAGACAGGAATTAAGAAAAAGGAAAGTAGACAGGAAAAAATAAAAAGGAAAGTAGACAGGACAAAAGATAAAGGAAAGTAGACAGGAAAAAAAAAAAAGGAAAGTAGACAGGAAAAAAAAGAGGAAAGTAGACAGGAATTCAGAAAAAGGAAAGTAGACAGGAAAAAAGAGGAAAGTAGACAGGAATTAAGAAAAAGGAAAGTAGACAGGACAAAAAAAAAAAAGGAAATTAGACAGGAAAAAAAAAGAAGTAAAGTAGACAGTAAAAAAAAAAGGAAAGTAGACAGGGAAAAAAAAAAAAAAAAAAAAAAAAGGCAGGCAAGAAAGGAAAAGACAGTAGAGTGATTAAAAGATGTGTACAAATGAAAAATACGTCATTATTTTCTGGGCATACATATAATTGAATACTCTAACGATTTGCTGATTTATGGAGAACGCACGTCCTATAAACACACTTTCACTTGTTTCTCGCACGCCTATAGTCCGCTTACCTCACACACACACACCCACACACGCATTCCCACGCCCTCTGCCCTCACTAACTTAAATCCACACAAGTTTTCTCACGCCCACACTTAATTATTCCGTCCACACTTTTCCCCTTCTATTATTCTATCATTCCACTATTATCATTACACTATTATTCCCCTCATTCCCCTCTATCTACACTATAAGCATCTCTGCATTCGACACCCACCTTCCCTGACACCCAATACCACAAATAAAAATACAACTATATTATAAGAAAACTAGTACTATAAGACTACTATATAGACTACTTATAATTGATTTGATTTAATGCCAATAGACTACTTATAAGAAAAAGCAAAAAGACACATTATACGCCTTAATCGCATTGTATTTGACATTAATTATAAGATTTTAGAAGAGTTTGTTATATAGAAAGCTGTATTTATGGGTGATACACTGTACAGGCATAACACACTTTATTTTAGACTGTAACATATCAATAGAAAATAGAAATAAGGGTATAAATAATAAATAATATAAGGGTAGAAATTAAAATAAGGGTAAATTGATACATGTAACACTTGATTTAGGGGTCAATGTTATGTAATGGCGTTTTTTATTCCCTGCACTCCACCGCCCGCACGCCCCTTTCGCCACGCCCCCGACCCTGACCTCCCTCCTACGCCCTGTCGGTGCCCCTAAAGACCCCATTGTCCCTGATGACGTGACAAGACCCGCCTGGTGGAGGGGGTGAAGGTGGTGGTGGTGGTAGTATAGTGGTGAAGGTGGTGGTGGTGGTAGTATAGTGGTGAAGGTAGTGAAGGTGGTGGTGGTGGTAGTAGTATAGTGGTGAAGGTGGTGGTGGTGGTAGTGAAGGTAGTGAGTGGTGGTGGTGGTGGTGGTGGTGGTGGTGGTGAGTGGTGGTGGTGGTGGTGGTAGTATAGTGGTGAAGGTAGTGAAGGTGGTGGTGGTGGTGGTGGTGGTGGTGGTGGTGGTGGTGGTGGTGGTAGTATAGTGGTGAAGGTAGTGAAGGTGGTGGTGGTGGTGGGGGGGGTAGTGGTGGTGAGTGGTAGTGGTGGTGGTGAAGGAGAAGGTATAATGGACAGAAGGTGAAGGTGGAAGGTGGTATAGTTATAGTGGTAGTAAGGTGGAGGTATAGTATAGTTATAGTAGTAGTGGGGTTAGTGGTGGAGGGAAAGAAGGTGGTGGTGGTGGTGGAGGGTTAAAAGTATAGTAGTGATGAAGGAACGCGTGGGTTTACTTGCCTAGTCGATGCATGTATAGAGGGACTAAAAAAGAGTGATGATGATGATGTGTTTTATGTTGAAATGGAATCTGATTGGAAAGACTATGGGATTCAAATGTGTTCCTTAGTAATTCTTTAGTAATTCTTCAGTAATTCTTTAGTAATTCTTTAGTAATTCTTTAGTAATTTTAGTAAAGTATAATAGTGATGAAGGAACGCGTGGGTTTACTTGCCTATTCGATGCATAAATATAGAGGCAAAAAAAAGGGTGTTTATGTTGAAATGGCTTTTGATTGGAGAGACGGAGGGATTTAAATGTGTTCTTTATAGTTTCTTTGACTTTGACTTTACATATTTTAGTATTTCATGGAACACACGCAAGCTATTTTGATAGTGATTGATCGTCCAGAAGATCTATATATATATTATTTTTTTAGTGATTTAAATGTGTTCTTTAGTTTCGTATCCTTTCTTTACACTTTTCAGCATTTCTAGGAACACACGCAAGTTATCATAATACAGTGATTCGTCAAGAAGATCTATATTACTTTCTTATTTTCAAGTTCAATGATTCCGCAAGAAGATTATTATTATTTTCCTTTTTAAGTTCAATGATTTCTCAAGATTATTTTTCTTTCTGTTTTTAAAGTTCAATATACGTCAACACAAAACCAAATGACGTCCATATAACTCCAAGAACTCTTATGCACAGTAGTCACACCTGCCATCCTATCTACCTGTCTACCTATGATCTATCTACCAACTTGTCTATCGCAAAACACACCTGTATAGTGCCAAGTGTCCATTTCCATCACCTGTCTCATTTCATCACGCTTACCTAGATGCCACACTCCATACCGCCACATAACCACACCCACATCTCTCCATACCCACAACCACACTTCCACATACCCACACCCACACCTCTCCATACCCACAACCACACTTCCACATACCCACACCCACACCTCTCCATACCCACAACCACACTTCCACATACCCACACCCACACCTCTCCATACCCACAACCACACCTCTCCATACCCACAACCACACTTCTCCATACCCACAACCACACCTCTCCATACCCACAACCACACCATTCTATACCCACAACCACACTTCCACATACCCATAACCACACCTCTCCATACCCATAACCACACCTCTCCATACCCACACCCACACCTCTCCATACCCACCACACTTCCACATACCCACAACCACACTTCTCCATACCCACAACCACACTTCCACATACCCACCACACTTCCACATACCCACAACCACACTTCCACATACCCATAACCACACCTTTCCTACTCAAGTCACTCCACACACACCAGCCCACCAGAGGAGGGAAGAACGGGTGTCATACTTGGCACCAAACACGCAATACGAGAATACACATGAATAAAACACATAAAACACAATGTACAACGATTGACGTGTATGAATAGCGTAGTAATTCATTCCCTTATTTTTTTCACTTTCGCTTTTTCTTCTTACTTTATTTATATGATTTTCGTATTAATTTTGATGTCACTTTATAATTGATAACAGACTTTTTTTTGTGCACGCTACGTTGACGCATTCCTAGTCCTCCTGCCAGACAAATTCAACCCGCGCCGTGTGGTTACTAAATTTATAGTGATAGTGACGGCGGAGGCAGTGGCATTAAATAGTGGCGATGGTGAGGGTAATAGTGCTAGTGGTGACGGTAGTGGTGACGGTAGTGGTGACGGTAGTGACAGCAAAGACCCTTGTTGTAGAGGGTCTTTGGTGACAGTAGCGGTGGTGGTTGTGGTGGTACTCTTGGCATTGTGAGCTAAACAAGATATACACTTAGTTAGGGCAGCCGTACATACACCGCTAGGCGCTACCCTGGTTCAAGGCCGCCTACACACACACAAACAAACACACACGCACGCACACACACACAAACAAACACATACGCACGCACACACACACAGGGCAACGCAAAGCAGTCCGGTCTAATCTGTTTAACTTACTGCATCTACTCAACAAATTATCGCGCACAGGGCTGTAAAATTTTAATGAGCTGGTATATGATAAGTGATAAGAGACGCGGGTGATTATTACCGACGAGCGAAAGTGTTTTAAGAGTGGGAAAAAATCAGTATGAAACGTGTAGCTATCCCGTCCGTGAGCATGTTTGTATATCTGTTTTTTGGTTATTTTTTGAGTGAAGTGATGCGAACCTGGTGGTGGTGGTGGTGGTGGTGGTGGTGGGTGAGGGTGAGGGGGGATTAAGGGGTGGGTTAGGGTGGGTAAGGGTGGGTAAGGGTGGGGGATTAGGGTGGTGGGGGATGATGGAAGGGACCGGTTCAGGGGTTAAGAATGAGATGAATGGGTTCAGTAGGTCATTTACCTCAACCTTTAGCAGCAATACAACAACAACAACTACTACTACTACTACTTCTATTACTACTACAACAACTACTTCTATTACTACTACAACAACAACTACTACTAATACTTCTATTTCTACTACTACTACTACTACTACAACTACTTCTATTACTACTACAACTACTTCTATTACTACTACAACTACTTCTATTACTACTACAACAACTACTTCTATTACTACTACAACAACAACTACTAATACTTCTATTTCTACTACTACTACTACTACAACTACTTCTATTACTACTACAACTACTTCTATTACTACTACAACTACTTCTATTACTACTACTACAACTACTTCTATTACTACTACAACAACTAGCTACTTCTATTACTACTACAACAACAACTTCTATTACTACTACTACTATAACTACTTTTATTACTACTACTACAACAACTTATATTACAACTACTACTACATCTTTCCCATCGTCTTATCTCCACAATAATCCCTGATACCCTAAAACGTAACTGATACACCACAACAAACACTACCGCTAACACACACACACACACACTGTCACACACACACACACAGACACCCCTACTACACCCGCCTGTCTCTTCTTAATTCACACCCTCACCCCACGCCCACCCACGCCGCCCTAACGAGAGCACCACGCCACCCAGCATCACACACACGGTCACACGCCATGCAAGCAGGCAACACACAACAGACACAACGGAGGAGGGGTCAGCATATGCACATTAAGCAGTGGGATAAAAACACGCTCTCTCCATCTCCCAGTCTCACTTTCTCTCGCCTAAACAGCTGACACACAGCTAAACACACACACACAGACATACACACACCACACACACACACAGACATACACACACACATAATCCACACTTGTGATATACGTACACACACACACACACACACTTCCTCTCACCATCACGAAATCACACACACAAACACACATGGTCGAAGGAGAGGAGGTAAGGTGGTAGGTGGTAGCGGCGGGGTGGGGCGAGGCGTTAAGGCGTTCACTCCCCCGCCGCGTCAGTACAGCCGCAGGACAGGTAGTTATCCTTAAGGCCTCAACACAACACCCGCTCCCATGCCTG
>JACEEZ010006005.1:115000-145000 GCA_016584305.1 Chionoecetes opilio | reverse complement strand
ATCACCTCAATACATTAGACAATGGATAAATAAGAAGTTAGACTAAAGTAACTTGATAGTCAATAAGATAAGGCATATGCGTTGTTTTCTCAAAACACGTTTTTTTTACTTTCACGGCCTACTCCTCCTGCCATTTTTGTAATACAGATCTCAAATTTTGCACACTTTATACTTGCATACATAGGTGTAAAATGAAGCAGCGGATTTTGATTACAAGGACAGGCGGAATTTCTGGAATTTTTCTTATTCTAGATTTTTCTTATTCTAGATATTACATTATTTTCAGAGTGGCATTTTCAACCTTTTTCGGAGTGATAGGAGAATTTCCCTTCGTAACTTTATTGTTGAATGTTTACAGAATACCCTAAGCTAAATATCTCATCAAACAAAGAATTTTTCGATTTTAAGTAGATTTCCATACGACAGCATATAAAAATTTAAAAAAAAAAAAAAAAAAAATCCAATAGTAATGCAACTTGGTCAGATAATGTAAACGTTCACGAAAAACACGATGGAGATAAGATTTTGGCTCTAAAAGCAGCCTGGGAAATTTTGGCATCCCCTGTGTGGTGTCCCCTTAATAGAAGGAATTTTTGTTGTTGTTATTAATAGAAGGAAAAATGATTTCTTGTTATTAATAGAAGGAAAAAAGATTAATTTTTATTTTTAGAAGGAATTTTTTTTATTATTAATAGAAGGAAAAAGATTTTTTGTTGATATAAGGAAAAAAGATTTTTTGTTGATATCAGAAGGAAAAAATATTTTTTTTTATTAATAGAAGAAAAAAGATTTGTTGTTACTAATAGAAGGAAAACAGATTTTTTGTTATAAATAGAAGGAAAAAAGTGTTTGTGTTTTTAATAGAAGGAAAATATTTTTTGTTATTAATAGAAGGAAAAAATAATTTTTATTAATAGAAGGAATTTTTTTTTTTTTTTTATATTAGAAGGAAAAAATATTTTTTGTTATTAATAGAAGGAAAAAATATTTTTGTTATTAATAGAAGGAAAAAAGATTTTTTTTTTAATAGAAGGAAAAAAGATTTTTTGTTGATATTAAAAGGAAAGGAGTCGGAGTCGGAGATATTTTTACCGACTCCGACTCCGGCCAAAAGTAGGCGACTCCGGCGACTCTGACTCCGACTCCACACCCCTGGAACCATCATCATCATCATCATCATTACGATAACCTCCCTTCCAAGTGACCAAGTGCCTCTTACAATACACATTTTTCCACTTCCAGAGAGAGGAGAGAGAGAGAGAGGAGAGAGAGAGAGAGGAGAGAGAGAGAGAGAGAGAGAGAGAGAGAGAGAGAGAGAGAGAGCAAAGCCGAGAGAGAGGGGAGAGAGAGAGGAGGAGAGAGAGAGAGAGAGAGGAGAGAGAGAGAGAGAGAGAGAGAGAGAGAGAGAGAGAGAGAGAGAGAGAGAGAGACAGCAGACATACACACACACACACACACACGTCAAAGACACACACACACACACACACAAACACACACACACACACACACACACACACACACACCACACACACACACACACACACACACACACACACACACACACACACACACACACACACACACACACACACACACACACACATTCACCAATAAATACCGATAAAAGAGAAAAATTGGGACAGGAAATACACAGCAAATATATATTTCTAAAACCAGAGCAAGAGAGAAACACACACACACACACACACACACACACACACACACACACACACACACACACACACACAAGAAAAAAGTAAATAAAGAGGAGGAAACTAAACGGCCTCTTGTAGCTTCCTTATTTTCTTATGTTCTTATGTAAACCCATCAAAGAATTACCCATGTTGAAATAACCTCCCTATACCACGTCAACCCATTCACCCATCCACCCACTTCCACCCTTCCACTCCCCCTTCACAGTTCCCCTCCTCCCCCTCTCTTCCCCCTCCTCTCCCTTCAAGTTTCCCCTCTCAGTACCCTCTTCCCCCTCCTCCCCCTTCACAGTTCCCCCTCCTCCCCCTCTCTTCCCCCTCCTCTCCCTTCACAGTTCCCCCTCTCAGTACCCTCTTCCCCCTCCTCCCCCTTCACAGTTCCCCCTCCCCCTACTCCTACCCCTCCCCCTTCCCCCTTCCCTTCCTTCCAAAGCATAGTAAAGATCCCGTCCACTCACATTCACTCCCCTGCAAAGTAGCTTGTGTCGCAACGCTTTCCCACACAGACCGATTATTACGCTTGTTAATGGACGCTCCGGGCTTCATTTCTCATACCTTGTTGGAAAAAAAAGTAGCGTATACATATGGCTGAGGTAAGTGAAAGGAGGAAGAGGAAGAGGAGAAGGAAGAGGAAGGGGAGGAGGAGGAAGAGGAGGAGGAATAAGAGGAAGGGGAGTAGGAAGAAGAGGTGTTTGAGAGGAAGAGGAAGAGGAGGAAGAGGAGGAAGAGGAAGTTGAAGAAGAGTAAGAAGAGGAATAAGAGGAAGACAAGGAAGAGTAGGAGGAGGAGGAAGAGTTGGAAGAGGAACAAGAGGAACAGGAGGAGGAAGAGGAAGAGGAAGGGGAGGAAGAGGAAGAGGAAGAGTAGGAGGAGGAGGAAGAGGAAGAGGAAAAAGAGGAGGAAGAGTAGGAAGAGGTAGAGTAGGAAGAGGAGAAGAGGAAGAGAAGAAGGAGGAGGAAGAGAAGAAGGAGGAGGAAGAGAAGAAGGAGGAGGAAGAGGAAGAAGAGGAAGAGGAGGGTGAGGAAGAGAAGGAAGAGGTGTGTGGAAAGGTAAGAACTCCCTCAAGTGTTACTTTTTAAAAAAAGTTTTTTAGGAAAGGAAAGTAAGGAAGGAAAAAAAGTTGTTACCATCCAGTGTTTCCCATGCAACCCTTCCTCTTTCCCTCCCTGTTTTCATTATTCTCTCTCTCTCTCTCTCTCTCTCTCTCTCTCCCTTCGAGCTTGTTATGGCGTACCCGCAAAGCTACACACACACACACACACACACACACACATACACGCACGCACGCTAATATGACAGAACTTGTGAGTACTCGTTGAAAATTAAGCAGAAAGTTAAAAGTTTTTACTGGATTGTTTTTATTAGTAGTTGTTTTTTTGTTTTTTTTTTGTTTTTTTATCTGTGCCTTAGCGCCCGTAGGCAGTGGGCGCGGGCCGGATGTGGGGCCCGGGGTTCACTTGAGGGCTCTGTGGTTGGTCCTCGCCGTGGTGGGCAGGCAGATTTTTATAGTGACGCCGTGATTAGGGCTCTGCCCCCCCCCCCCGTTCCTCCGATCAACGCAGTGAAGGGAGAGTTTGATGGGCAGGTTGAGTTTTCTTAGGCCCTCGACGGGGGGGGAAAGTTTTTTATTTTTTCGGGGGTCGAAATCCCGGGGCACCGGCGCCAGCGGAGACCTAAACCATCCGCTACCGCCTCCCCAAATAGTATTAGTAGTATAGTAGTGTTGTGTAGTAAAGGGGAGTTTGTAGTAGTATTAATGTAGTAAAGTTTTGTTTTATATGTAGTAGTAAAAAAAGTTTGTGTATAGTAGTAGTAGTAGTATGTGTAGAGTAGTAGTAGTATTATAGATTAGTGTAGTTATATTAGAAGTTGTAGTAGCGTAGTATAGTAGTGTATTGTGGGTGAAAGTAGTTGCAATAGTAAAAAATCTTTTGTTATTGAAAAGTTTTAGTTCTTTTTTTAAAGTCTTGAATTACGAGGTCAAAGATCCGTCAAATGAATACAGGATCAAAGTCAAGATTTAGGGTACGATTCTAATGGTTTCTACTCTCTCTCTCTCTCTCTCTCTCTCTCTCTCTCTCTCTCTCTCTCTCTCTCTCTCTGTTCTCTCTCTCTCTCTCTCTCTCATCTCTCTACTCTCTCATCTTCTCTCCTTCTTCTCTCCTTCTCTTTTTATGGCTTTGAAGTGGGTAAACAGCAGTATAGTACCTCCATGCCCCCTCCCCTAGCCTCCCTCCCTTCACCACATCCTCTGCTTTCCTCTCACACACCTTACGTCATCTGAACCCGAAGTACGTTGCTCGAATGAATAATTTCGTATAAGATGAATGGTCACGTGTATTGCATGGCTACCTTATAAACAAAACCAGCTTGATGTATAGGTCAAGTGTGTACATATGTATAAGGTATACATATGTATAGTATGTATGTATATGTATGGCTAGCTCTGTATAGGTAGGCTCTATTATTCAAGTGAGGAAATGTGAGGAGTAATGAAGACAATGAAAATGTTGTACAGTAACCACGCACTGAATTCTGCACAACGTTGCTATTCATAAATGTTAACTTAGTAATTGTACTATATCATATTTCCCTATCATTTTACTCCTTATCGTGTCGTCAGGTGTAGTGCTGTTAATCGGCATTGTTAGTCTGATCACACTCCTACATAGGTACCTTACACTTCCATAATCAATAAATTCCTTTAAAGTACATTTTTATAACTTAAAGTACCTTTTAATACAGTTGGATTAAAAGCTTCCGTACAATCATCCCTAACACTCACATTTTTTTCCGCAATTCATCGGCAAAAAACAGAAAAAGTAGCTGCATTAAATTGTATAATCACTAAATTCCTTTCAAGTGGATTTTCATTATTTTAGGTGCCTAATATTACGATTGGATTAATCACTTCAGTAGTACAATCGTCCCTAACACTTACATCATTTATCATCAATTCACCAGCCACCAGGAAAAGTATAGTAACCCCTTCACGCACAGATTTTTCCTTTGCTATAAAAAAATGATTTGTAGACCCCAAAAATTTTAAAGAAAGTAATAAATAAAACCAAAATTTAGAGTGGGGGCGCCGTAATCAAAAATTTAATTTCTTTAAACCGTTAACCCGTTACCCAAAAAAAATTAAATTTCGAAAAACCGTTAATCATTAATTCTTTAAAATTGTAACGGAAGTTACGATAAAAACCTTTTTACGCTAATTTTTATTCTGAAAAAAAAAAAAAAAAAATCTTTTTTTTGCTCTAAAAACCCCCCTTAAAAAAAAACCCTTTAAAAAGTGCCAAAATTTATAAAATCAGCCTTTAAAGGGGGGTTTTTTTTTTTTTGGGGGGCTTTGAACCCAAAAACTATATTTTTTTTGCTTTAGAGAAAAAAAAAAAAAAAGGCAGATTTATAGTTTAACTTTAAAAAAACCCCTTTAAAATAGGAGTTTTCATATTTTTGGCCCGTTTTGGGTTTTTTTTTAAAGGCTTTTAGAGCCAGAGAAGGGTGAATATTGTGATGTAGGGGTTTTCTATTAGTAAGTAAAACTAATGATTCATATAACTTTCCATCACAACAGGGGAGTTGTCTTTAAATAAAGTAAGTGTAAAAAATTTTTTGTTCAGTTAAATCAATTTTTCGACCATTTGGTTTTGACTGCTCAAAAAATCAGGACACCGTAGCGAGAAGGAAGGCGGCATTTATACCTGACCGTGAGGAAAAAAAACAGAAGAAAATAATCCCATAAAAACTGATTGTGTCCAAGAACTTATAATACAGCATAGGGTAGCTGTAGCATATAGGGTAAAAACCATAGTAGCCACAGGCGCTATAAAAATCAATGAAAGGGAAAAAAAAAAAAAAAAAAGAAGCTGTAGAAATAAAGGGTTTAAAAGCAAATAGTCTAGGGGGGGGCGTATGGGAAATTCAACGAAAAGAAAAAGAAAAAAAAAAAAAGATACACTGTCAACAAGGCATGCGAGTGGCACCATAAATATCACCGGGACTCCCCAGTACAAGATCCATGCACCCTCGCTATTCAGGATAAGTACCCGGATAACACCCCTGGCCAGTGAGTAGGACAGGGTGACTTTTAAGGTGCCCGGACGAGGGATCACAGCCATCAAAAGTAAGGAGTAAACTTTATTGAATTACTTCAACTTAGAAAGTTTTAAAAAGTTACAAGACCCAAATTATTTTGTGATAATCTTATAAATGCACCGAAAATTCAGTTACCTTTTTGAGAGAGGAGAGAGAGAGGAAGGGAGGGAAAAGGAGAGAGAAAAGAGGGGGAAGGGGAGGGGGGGAGAGAGGGAAAAGAGAGAGAGAGGAGGGAGGAAGGGAGAGAGAGAGGGGAGAAGAGGATGAGAGGGAGAGAGAGAGAGAGAGAGAGAGGAGAGGACGAGGAGAGAAAAGAGGAGAGGAGGAAGAGAGAGAGAGAAGAAGAGAGAAGAGGAGGAGAGAGAGAGGAGAGGGAGAGGGAGGAAGGGAGAGAGGGGAGAGGGAGAGAGAGGAGAGGGAATAAGGAGGAGAGGAGAGAGAAGAGAGAGAGGAAGGGGAGGAGGGGAGAGGAGAAGAGAAGATGGGGGGAGGGGAGAGGGGAGAGAGAGAAAAGAGAGGAGGAGGAGGAAAGAGGGAGGAGGAGAGAACGAAAGGAGGAGAGAGAAGAGAGGAGAGAGGAGGAGGGAGAGAGAGGGGAAGGGGGAGGAGAGAGGAGGGGGAGAGGAGAGAGAGGAGAGAGAGAGAGAGAGAGGGAAGGAGAGAGAGCGAGGGGAGAGAGAGAGGAGGGAAGAGAGAGAGAGGAGGAGAAAAGGGGGAGAGAGAAAATGGGGGAGAGGAGAGAAGGGGGGGAAGGGGAGAGAAGGGGGTGAAGGGGGGGAGAGGGGGGAAGGGGGAAAGCGGGGGAAGAGAGGAGAGAACCCGGAGAAGAGAGAGGAGGGAGAGAAGAGAGAGGGAGGGGAAAAGATGGGGAGAGAGGGGGAAGAGAGACGAGAAAAAGGAGAGAGAAAGGAGAGAGAGAGAGAGAGGAGAGAGAGGAGAGAGAAGAAGAAGAGGTAGGAGAGAAAGAAAAAGGGAGAAAAAATGAAGAGAGAAAAAAGGAGGAGGAGAGGGAGGAAAAAACGGGAGAGAGGGGGGGAGGGAGAGGGGAGAGATGAAGAGAGAGAGGGGGGAGAGAAGGAGAAAGGGAAAGGGAGAGAGGAAAAAAAGAAGAGAGTTTGGGGAGAGGGGAGAGAGAGAGGAGAGGAGGAGAGAGGAGAGAGAGAGAGAAAGGAGAAGAAAGAGAGGAGAAGAGAGAGAGGAAGAGAGAGAGAGGAGAGATGAAAAGGGGGAGAAGAGAAGAAGAAAAAGAGAGAGAAAGAAAAACGAGAGAGAGAGAGAGAGAGAGAGAAGAAAAAAAAGAGGGGGGGGAGAGAGAGAGGAGAGAGAAGAGAGAGGGAGGAGAGAGAGGAGAGGGGGGAGAGAGAGGAGAAGGGAGAGAGAGAAGAGAGGGGAGGGGAGAAGAGAGAGAGAGACGGGGGAAAAAAGGGAGAAAAAACGAAAGAGAGAGAGAAAGAAAAAGAGGAAAAGAAGAAAAAAAGGAAGAGAGAGAAGGAGGAGAGACAGAAGAGAGAGAGAGGGGAGAGAGGAGAGAGAGGAGGAGACGGAAGGAGAGGAGAGAGAGAAAAAGAAAAAAAAAACAGAGAGAAAAAGAAAAAAAAAAAAGGAAGGAGAGAGAGAGAGGAGAGAGAAAAAAAAAACAGAGAAAAAAAAAAAAAAAAAAAAGCGGGAGGGAGAGAGAGAGGGAGAGGGAAAAAGGGAGATGGAGAGAGAGAGAAAAGGGAAAAAAAGGAGAGAAAGAAAAAAAAAAAGAGAGAAAAACAGGGGTGTTACAAAGCCATTCGATTGTTTTTTTTAAAAGTTTTACTTTTTAGGGTAACTTTGTTTTTGATAATCAATAGTGACGTAATATATAGAATGGTAAGATTTTGGTGGTAACAACAGTAATATTAAGCTATACTAATTGGAATAAAGGTTTAATGTCGTGCCTGTCAGAGTGTACAAATTTAAAAAAAAAGTAGTGGAAGTACACTTTGGCAAAAATATGGGGAACAAAAAAAAAACATTGACACAGAAGTTGAGATGATGACAGTGTAAAGATCACGGCACGGATATGAAGTCGGGGGTTTACGAAAAAAGGGCAAAATACAGGGGCCGTTTAGTGTTTTAAAGACAGTGTGGTAGGTGGGGCGGGGCGCCCATCGGTGCACGGGTTTTCGCCGGGCCCCACCATGGCGTCCGCTTGCTGCCACGCCTCCAAAGTTTTTAAGGGGGTTGCAGACGCTTTTTTCCATGCAGTAGGGGGGCCCCCTGGGGGTTTTTTAAAAGTTAGTCCTTGTACCGCGTCGCGCCCCTTTGGACGGGCTGGGGCCACGGCCATGTTGAAGGCCCTTCCTGGCCCGGACAGTTGGGGGACTTGCCGCCCTCCCGGTGGGGGCTTCCGCTTTATTTTTACGCTCTTTTGCCGCAGGTGGGCGTCCAAATCATCGTTGGTTGGAAAAAACCCTGTCCCCCCGGGGCTTCCAGACTTTGGGGGGTACTCCCGCCCAAGCACGCGATACTGCCGCTGAAGCCCCGGGGATAAATCGTCCCCTTGCATTCCGTACAGTCAAACAAAAAGGCAGTGTTCACATTCATGGAACATGAGTCCACCCTCCCGCGCAGGGGGGCACCCCTCTGGGGGGGTGCTGACACGGGGCATGGCTCTTGGGATGAATACTCAACTGAGGATATTTGCATTGTTTTGAAATTTTTGGACTGCACTAGCAAGGGGGGGAAAAAAAGGGGTTTTTAAAAAGGTGCTTGGATTTAAAAGACGCTGGGGGGGAAAACCTTACCCAAGTGTTTGGATTCAGGGTAGTCAAAGACTTACTTTCTCTCAGATTCTGTCAAACATGCCCCCTCGCAATATTAAGGATCTTCTTTAAAACCTAAACAGGTTGGAGTTGAGGGGTTTCCACCACAGCCAACTAAAAAAGGCCCCCTTTTGAGTAGCGGTACTTATCCCCCAATGCCTCCAAAACGGCCCCTCCGGTATTATTCCGGAGTATTTTTCCAAAGTTCTTTCTTCTTAACTCCAACCCCCATTTGGAACCTATTGTTCCAAGTTTCCCCGCCCCTCCCCAATCAGCTCCAACTTACGCAGGGTGATAAAGGGCTTTTGCACGTGACGCGCCGACGGTTACAGAAGGGGCAAGCTTCGGGGTTGTTGCCCAGAGGGGGCGGTGGTGAGCCCCGGGCCCCCCGGGTGTCCCGGGCTGCTGCGGACCTGCACCCCCAGGGAAGGACGGTGTCTCCCCCGGGGTGGCGGGCGTGCCCCGGGGCGTGCTGGACCCCATGCACCACCTCCGTCTGAAAGGTGGGGAAAGTGTCAGGGCATTGCCTAAAGGGAACCACCTCCCTTTTGGCGGACCACCGCCGGGGCCCCCTCTCCATTTTACAATTTTTTTTGGGGAAAGGGGGAGAAGAGAAGGGTAGAATAGGTTTTTATTTGAATTTTCCTAATTTTTTTTATTCGTCTTCATTCTTCACGGATTTACCCACCATCAGTAATAAAAGGAAAGCTTTGTCTGATATTGTTTTTTTTATTCTAATCTAAATGTTTTAAGTCTTGTGCACTTTTTTTTATGGAGTTTTTTTTTAAAATTTTGTTTTGTTTACTCCTCATTTTTTGAGATCCTCAAGTTAAAAGGGGGGAGAGAGGAGAGAGAGAGAGGAGAGAGAGAGGGGGGGAAAAGGGAAGGAAAAGGGGAGAGAGAGAGAGAGGAGAGAGAGAAGAGAAAAGAGAGAGAGAGAGAGATGTACGAGGCACAACTCTGTATCAGTCAATTATGTCCGCAGCCACACCCTTTTTTAGCATTTATCTTTTTATACTTTAATTAGTGATATACTTTATATTATTTTAGTCCATATTTTTAATTTTCAGTTAATATCGCACCCATTTAGATCAGTCAATCTTCATCCGTATTCACTTTATTTATTGATACCCTAAAATATATATTTTTCCTCTCTCTCTCTCTCCTTTTCCCCTTCTCTCTCTCTCTCTCTTCTCTCTCTTTTCCTCTCTCTCTCTCTCCTCTTCTCATCAATGCATTTGAATGAATGAATGAGAGAGCGGGCCCCAAAAAGTTCAATGTATGTAATAATATAGTAAAGCATATTTGTATATATAGTATAGTAGTTGGATATTTAGTTTATGATAGTAAGTCAGTTAATAAGTAAAAAATTACAAAAAAATAAAACTTACACCTCTACCGGTCGCAAGATCGTTTCTATAGAATATTTTTCACCTTTATATAAAAACATTAAAAAGTTAAAATTTTAGGAATTTTTTATTGGGATTTAAAAGGCAAAGAGGGTCAGGTAAAAAAGGGATTTTTCACTTGCCCTTTAAGATCAAAAGAACGCCATCTAACAATGCCTTAATACCTTTTTGGGGGCATGACGAGTTGAAAACAAAAAAGTTTTACTCAAAGCGATAATTGGAGAGATTTACAACTAGGAAAAAAGATGTCCACACTAAAGATGTGGAAAAGTGTCCAAACTGCACAGGGTAAGTCAACTTTTTAAATACCCCCACCTTAAAATACTTCTATTACAACCTGACCCAAAACCCAACCCAACCTTTACCATCCCCTTCTTTTATTTTTTTTACTTTTTTCAAAGAAAAGAAAAGTGCTAAATTATTCTTTAAAAAAAGGGTTTAAAAAAAAAAATTTAAAAAAAAATGGTTGGTGATGGTGATGTGGGGGTGGTGGTGGTGGTGATGGCGGGGTGGTGGGGATGGTGGTGGTGATTTTGGTTTATGGGGGTGGTGTGGGGAGGTGGGGTTGTGATGGTGGTGGTGGTGGTAATGGTGGTGGTGATGGGGAGGGATGGTGGTGGTGGGGGGTGGTGATGGTGGTGGGGTGGTGGTGATGGTGTGGTGGTGTGAGGTGATGATGGTGGTTGGTGGTGGGGTGGGGTGGTGGGGGTGGTGATGGTGGGGGTGGGGTGGTGGTGGTGGGGGGTGGTGGTTTTGGTGGTGGTGGTGAGGTGGTGGTGGTGGTGGTGGTGGTGGTGGTGGTGGTGGGGTGGTTTGGGGGTGGGGGGTGGTTGGGATGGTGGGTGGGGTGGTGATGGTGGGGGTGGTGGTGATGGGGGGTGGTGGTGGGGGTGGGGGGTGGTGGTGGTGGTGGTGAGGGTGTGGTGGTGTGGTGGTGATGGTGGGGGGGGGTGGTGTGTGGGGTGGTGGTGTGGTGATTTGGGGGTTTTTTGATGGGGGGTGGTGGTGGTGATGTGGTGGGGTGGTGGTAGTGGTGGTGGGTGGGGTGGTGGTGGGGTGAGTGGTGGTGGTGGTGGGGTTGGGGGGGGGGGTGGGTGTGGTGGTGGGATGGGGGTGGGGGTGGTGGTGATGTGGTGGTGGTGGGGTTATGTGGTGGTGGTGGTTGGTTTGGGGGGTTTGTGGTGATGGTGATGGGTGGTGGTGGTGATGGTGATGTGGTGGTGGTGGTGATGTGGTGGTGGTGGTGGTATGTGGGGTGGTGGGGGGTGTGTGGTGGGAGGGTGGGGGCCGTTAATCAAAAAGTTAACTTCGTTAACCCTTAATCGTTACCAAAAATTTTCTTCGAAAACGTTAATCAGTTAATTCTTTTTAAAAAGAACGGAAGTTTTCGAAAAACCCTTAAAGAATTTTTAATAGAAAAAAAAAAAATCAGTTTTTTCTTAAAACCACCAAAGAACCTTTTAAAAGTGCCAAAACTTTAAAAAACAGCCCCTTTTGAGGGGGTTTTTGGGCTTTAGAACCCAAAAACTAGTTTTTTTGGTTTAGTTTAAAAAAAAAAAAAAGCAGATTTATAGTTTTAACTTAAAAAAAATAAAAAAAAGGGATTTATGGGTTTTTGGCCCTGTTTTAGGTTTTTAAAGGCTTTTTGAGCCAGAAAAAAAAAACTTAAATGAACACAAATTAGTATTAAACAAAAAAAAAAAAATTTATAAAGTGGCCAAAAAGAAAAAAAAAATAAAAAAAAGAAAAACACGATATATACATAAGTTTAATTTAAAAAATTATTTATAAAAAAAAGTGGGGTTATATCGGGGTTGAAAGAATGACGCGTACAAATTAAATAGCTAAGACTCTACATCTGTATGAAAAAACTGAAAAAAATAGAAAAATTTTTAAAATTTACCGGTTTTTTTTGAAATTTGTGGGAGCGGACTTGAGTTAACGGGAAGTTAAAAGTAAGGAAGTTTTAAATTTGTCCGATAATGATTTCCAAATTTTTAAATTAAAAGTTAAACTTAACGAAAATGTTAATTGTTTAACAACGATTAACGGATTAACGGTTTGGGGCCACCTTTGCAAATTTGCTAAGGACAAGGGTATTAAACAGGTCATATCTCTATACTATTGCTTATATTCATTAAAAATTGTCGAATGGTGGTTAAATTACAATGAAAATTACGCTCTGGGCTTCAGGGGGTTAAATAGTATCAGCACAGCACTCCTAGCACAAGGAAGTGAGCCTCGGATTTTCTGTGATGACGCCCCGCCCCTGGGCATGCAAGGGCCAGGTCGGAGGATAAAAAAAAAGCTTTATCGCTTTTTGGGGTTTTGGACATGCTCTCCCTTCTCTTTTTTCTCTTAGGGTAAAATGTGTGTGACATGCTATTTCCCCTTCTCTCTCCTCTCTCTCTCTCTTCTCCCTTTCTCCTCTCTCTCTCTCTCTCTCTTCCCCTTTTTCCCCTCTCTTTTCTCTCTGATGTGCGGTGGGTGTGCTCTAGACTGTAAATATCATTTAAGTTCTAAACCCCACAAAAACCCCCCCTCCAACCAAGCATCAGAACATTTTCCTAAAACATTTCCCGTTTAAACCATAAACATACTTTAACGACGAAGGGTTTAAAAGACGGCAAGGAGAATGAAGTTTGCTTGGCACGATCAGATTTATTTTTATATTATGACGCAGCAAATAGTATCACTTGCTTGGTTATTTTTAGTCTTCAAGATATCGAGAGAGGCATAAAACAAAATGAGACGTAGAAGAGTGTGGAAATAAAAGAAAAGAATAGAAGAGAAGAAATAGATGCAAAGTCATAACAGAGGTACTACGCACATCCCATGACATTTAGTGAAGTGAACTGAGGGTGTGACTGTGTGAGGGAGAGGAGGGAGAGAGGACGCAGCCAGCCACCCACAACCACCACCTTCATGGGAAAGCGACGCAGCTAATAACCCCTGCGGGAGGAGGTGACGACATATCTCCTGTATTGCCATAAAGGCAGATATGTACTTTACGTGTTGATCAGTATTATGATAAAGGACGTCTATAGGTATTCAATCAATCATTGGGGGCATACGCCGGGAGACGCGTCGCCTCGCCCACCCTACGACGCCACTCCCGGGGGTCACCACGCGCGAGTCCCCATGCAGGCTCCCTTTCCATACCAAGCAACTCTCGACAGGAAGCATCCATCAACTTGCCCCAGCCACGAGCCTTGTGGGCGCCCCCTTGGCCTCCTCCACGCCGGATTGTCTCTTACAGATACAACCTTGGTGGCAAGGATCGGTTTTAGGGTAGCGTGCCACATGCCATTGTAGTCGAAGTTGGCGCGGACGGGCTATTCAAAGGAAGAAATTGATTGTATAAATGAGACTTGTGCATGAGTGGGAGCTATAAGTAAAGGAGGAGAGACAGTCAGGCCGCGCAGAGGTGGCTCAGCGAATATTTACGTAAGAAGGAATGTTATAAGAACCCTCCACAGTCTACTTTATAACCCCTGACGGCGCCGCAGAAAACATACAGTGGAAATGTTCCTGAACTTTGTGTTATTCTATGAATTGTAAATGTTTATATTCACGTGCAGAGTTTCCAAAAGAATCAATCAATATCAGTGCAGTAAACCCATTATTTACATCCCTCTGGAATGTGCACAGTATATATTCACAAACACGTAACCACACTTATTTCACTTTCTTACTCCGCCCCTGTTCGTTCTCAATGTCCATATAAATCAAAATATTTGTTTGCAATTACTAATATAATGACCTTCTTACATGGCATATACTTACTCAATACGTTTTGAATTTCAATAATGTCCTTTTCCCCCATGCCTTTACTGTCATTGTGTCAGCCGGGGGGGCGAAAGCCCCCTAGTGAGGTTTGGTTACGTAATCAATGCCCAGGTCAGGTTAGTTAACTAGCAGAGGGGTCGCAGCCCCCACCAGTTATGTAAGGAGAGTAGCCTACTGGACAAAAGACTCATTAGAGAGTATTGGTTGAAGCTGCATATTTACCAACACTTAACATGAATTAGTGCCACATTGGGAATGAGTTCGGTAGTGGGCTTTCAAAAGTCCTAGGACTCTTACCTACATCATGGTGTAGATTTCTTTATTCTGAGTATTTTGAACCCCATTTCCCGTTGCGCAATAGAATAATAATGGTATTATATGTACTGTAGTACCGAAAATCTAGTTATATCAGCCAGAAACGGTTAAGTTAGGTTAAATCAGTTCAGCTTAGGTTAGAGGTGGGGTTTTATTTAGTAACAGATGATATCAAGAAAAAAAGAAAATTACCAATACTATGGCAGTGCGAAGCAGAGCAAGGTTTGCGGGGCGTGCAGGGAGGGGCGGGGCGGGGCGGGCACCCCCCACACCTATAAACAAGAATTTATTTCCGACAAAAGTGAGTGCTAGATTCTTTTAATACACATCAAAACTATTCAGGAAAACTAAGTTTTTGCCTCGAAATCGGTGAAAGCTCACTGCCGAAATTTTACCCCACATTGTGTATGCAGCCCGAAAAATCTATAATAATATAAGCGAAAGTGTGTCTGTCTGTGTGTGTGTATGTGTGTGTGTGTGTGTGTGTGTGTGTGTGTGTGTGTGTGTGTGTGTGTGTGTGTGGTATAGGTTCCGCCCCCCGTGGCGGAATCCCCTCATATGGCACAGTTTTGGAACCGGCTTGACCAGGGGAAGGTTTTAAGCACACTTATGAGATGATCCGATCATTTTTTTTTTTTTTTTTTTTAGTAGCCTATTAGCGAGAATTGTGAAAAAAAAAGTGGGTTGCGAGAATTGAGGAAACCTTGATGTAGGGTGATGGGTAATGGGTGAGTGAATGGGTGGGGTGATGGGTAATGGGTGTGGGGTGATGGGTGAGTGAATGGGTGGGGGGTGATGGGTGAAGGAATAGGTGGGGGGTGATGGGTAATGGGTGAGTGAATGGGTGTGTGTTGATGGGTAATGGGTGAGTGAATGGGTGGAGGGTGATGGGTAATGGGTGAGTGAATGGGTGGGGGTGATGGGTGATGGGTGAGGGAATAGGTCGGGGGTGATGGGTAATGGGTGTGTGGTGATGGGTAATGGGTGAGTGAATGGGTGGGGGTGATGGGTAATGGGTGAGTGAATGGGTGGGGGTGATGGGTAATGGGTGAGTGAATGGGTGGAGGGTGATGGGTAATGGGTGAGTGAATGGGTGGGGGTGATGGGTGAGGGAATAGGTGGGGGGTGATGGGTAATGGGTGTGTGGTGATGGGTAATGGGTGAGTGAATGGGTAATGGGTGAGTGAATGGGTGGGGGTGATGGGTAATGGGTGAGGGAATGGGTTGGGGGTGATGTGAATGGGTTGGCGTTAATACATACATTTCTACATCCATGATTTCAGAAAAGTTAGAAGGGGCTATCTGGAGAGTCTGTGTTTGGTGGGCCGAAGGCCCACCAATAGCCCACCAATAGCCCTCCGCAGGAGCTAGCCAAAAAGTCCGCCCAGAGAGCGGCTTTGCGGCTAGTAAACAATAAAGGGGAGAAAGGACTGTAGATAATAACCCAACTATGTAGTACTGACTACGAACGTTATTAACACCACTTACCTAGGACAGCTGAGACGAGGAGGACCAAATACGAGGCTCAAACACTGGTCACTGGCGTCACACATGAGGGTGTAGATGTAAGATTATCGCATGTCAAACACAAGGGCCACTGATAGCACTGTGTAGTACTTTGTGGGTGGTGACGTTATACCCTCACAACCTCGGCGCCTTGAAGATGTTCCTCGGCTGTGGATATGCAGTCCATCTCTACAACGAGTAACACAAACACAAGAAAAAGTACACATTGTCCTTTGCCCCGCGGCGTCCATGCCCGCCAGCCCGCGTGTGGAGTTGTTTACAGTGACGTCACAGCCTGACAGGTGGCCGATTGACGGGTCACATATTCGGGTTCTCTATGCGAGTATGTGGTTTCTGAGTGAAGACGCTTGGCTGTAGCTCCGAAACTAACCATAGGAACTTCTCGAAAATACCCCCATTGTGATTCCCACGCAATGTATCATGGAGGTTCCCAGGAAAACCTAGACTACCCTAACTGTAACCTAACCTGATTTGTTCAAGAGTAAACGCCACATACTCTTCCAGAAAACGGGAATATGCTTACGGATCTACATAATAATTTGTCAGTCATTTCACATACTCGGTACTGCAACTTAGAAATGAACATAGTGTCTGTGTGATTTATAAGGTTTTTTTTATCCCACAACTATATGAGACTTAGTAAAAGGTCAATTCAGCTAACTACTTTATCAAAATTTTCAATAAACAGCTTTCTAATGTCTACACGCAATAACAAATTGACAATGAATTTTCACTTGATGGCCTTGCGCAGTAACATTTAGCCATAATGACCTGACCTAATGACCCTTTACTAATTAGTAGAGATAATGAATCCACAACAAATCACTTCCAATGACTCCAACGTAATTTCCTAACACAGATTTATAAATGGTGAAATCTTAACCTTGTGACTGAAACTAATGCTGGTAAAATCACACACATTATAATAATAAAACAATTCAAGTGATAGAAATCAAATAGATGTTTTTTAACCCCTTGAGACCCAGAACGTAATTTCCATTGTAATTTGGGTACCATTAGATGATTTCAATGAATATAAGCAATGCTTTTATAGATATGACCTGTTTAGTATCCTTGTCCACTAGCTAATTGGGTTTATTTAGTAACTTTTCGTAATTTTATGGCTAACAACAGACATTTTTTTATAGCAAAGGAAAGATCTGGGCTTCAAGGAGTTAAACATGTAAACTCATACTTATGTCATGATAATCAAGTACAATCCGCAATTCATATTTTTATTCCTACAAACCTACTGTTACTGCAGACTAGATACAGATGCACAATACTGAAATCAAGCATTTTTGGTAGAGGGAAGGACCTAGATTGGATATCAGACAGTACAGCTAATCAACAACGCCCAATGTAGACAAAACAGGCAAAAGTAGGTACATAACTTTTTTTGAGCTTACCATCAACACTTTACATCTGATAACAAGTCAACAAGTCTGCCTTATTTGACTTATACAAACACATTTTGACTTTATAGAAACACAAGCAAACTCCCCCTGCGTCACCACCCTTCATAATACCTCGCACCTCTACTGCATGAGATCACAGCGGCGGGTGGGAGCAGGACGCATCATCCCCTCAAACATCATAGGAAACAGGAATGTATGCAGTGTTGAGATCAGGGAAAGCAGGAGACAAAAATGAGATGTAGCTCAGGGAATCGGCTGACTGGCTAGCTAGTTTCATCCCTCCCTCCCTTAACCCCGCCTATTCAGAATGGTTACAGGGCGTTTCGTACACAAGTTGTTTCGTACCCAGGTTTTGTTAGTTGTTTCGTACACTGATTACGAGTTTTTTCGTACATACCTGGTGTCGAATCGTAACTCTAGTAATCAAATTCAACTCTGAGCTGAGTGTACGAAACGACCATGGTTTTATAGAGACTACGGAACTACTTTTTTACGAAGTGACTGCAGCCCTTCAGAATCACATGCAGGTCTTATTATTATTGCCATGGATTTTATGTTTGCCTGCCACCCTCTAAAAATGAGAGATCGTCTATCCTCATTGCTGTCACACACGCTCCTCCATCCTATCATTAAAGTTGTCGCATCAAATAAAGATGGGGGCATACGCTAAGCTGCGCGTGGCCTCGGTACTCATCTCCATTGCATTAACCCTTGAGCCTATGGTGGGTGACAATCCGATACCCCGGGACACAGGGGTGTGACATACGGGTTACCACAGTTACCTTCCCCAGCTTTCCCCAGGTACCCATTTATCGACCAACCCCGAAAGGAAGGACGAACAGCAGGGTAGGCTCATTAGGCTAGGCTGTCGATTATCCTGGCCTGGATTCGAACCAGGGTCCGGGGATTCGTAGGTAGCCGTGCTGGCCACTACACCACAGACGTTGCCGCATTGCTCTACTGCAAATACTCTTTCACGCCTTTGTCCTATTTTCATCATGTAAGTCCAGTCATGTCTGCCTTGTAAGAAAAAAATAGGAACAAGGAAGACAATCAAGTTACCCAGGCCAAACCCTTCTCTACATCCTCACCCACACAAACACTTTGAAATATGGCACTAGAAGCTCTAAGATACTTTCTTTTGTATAGGTTAGTTGTTGGTAAGAAAAATCACTTGGCTTTTCATCAAAAAGATAAAATATCAGCTCTGTCATGGAAACATCCGACATTTTTTTAAACGTTACGACAGAATTCAGTCCATCAGATTCAAACAATGCATAGACTTTGTCGGCGCATGCCCAGACTTGTCACCTGCACCTTGATGAAGATGGCAATGGTGGCACATGACCAGGCTTACATATTATTATAAGTCAGCTGTTTGATATAGATACTTGATGCATACACTTTGATTGAAATGACTGCACGAGTATATGCATAGGTAGATAGAATTATCGTCGAAATTTACTTCTATTGCCTTAAAGTAAGAATACTGCGGTAGTATTGATGCATCAATTCTGGAACACACTGATGGCCACTGATGAATGCCCGTAATGAAATAACTACTCTGTCACAAGAACACTGGACTGTTCTCTCTCTCCGTTCTAGATGAGATTTCAATGACACAATTACGTTCAGGCACATATCAGGAAAAACGGACAAGGTGAAATTCCCCACTCAAATCAGAATGCAAGAGTTCAAAAGATGCAAGTTAGGAAATACACTAGAGATGATCGAATCCACTCCCTTGAGCAAAGAATATAGTCAACAAATTCACGCCTATTTCTAACAATCTGGCAAACCAGTTCTGAAGAAAAGAATACTTAACATGTAACATAATACTGGCCAAAAGCTTTGCGACTAGCTAAGAACTAGATAAGATGAGTTACTGACTAGTATAACTTTCCTTTAGTTTTGAGGTCCTGACTCATGACACATAATGATGAATATATCAAATGTATCTTCTTGTACAAAATCATCACAAGCTAAGCAAACAGACCTACCATAGTCCTGTAGTATACCTCACAGGCAGGAGGGAATCAAAGGTCCTGCTGTGCCTTACAATACTACTCACTAACTCAATGAGATCTTTGGTGGTTATCATGGCATCAGTAACGCATCAGTTCCTATGGATGAACTGCACTCATAAATCTGGAGTCTCAGTGGACAATACACACATGAATGTAAAAACAACCTAGGCTACAACGCCACACGTCACGCCACAACACCCAAAACCCATCTCATCACCATGCAAACTGGCAATGTATAATCAGTGAACTTTGTACACCAACATTATGTCTTATGGTAACCACACACACAATGCCCAAAAGAAGACTTGCTTTCAAGAGGAAAATGAGTCGCTTTTAGCTGTGAACAATTCTCCTTTTGGGATCTTACACTTTAACTAACTTGAAGCAAATGACTGCAGTATGGGACCATGTAATGAACCATCAATTGAAAGAAATTGCACGTCATTTACACATGGTAATTTTTAATGGATAAAGTGACAATGAGCGTCATGAACATTATTCTAATAGATCTCATCTTACATCTACATTCTTGTAGACAAAAAATGTAATAATACTTTTATGGAGTGACAGCATAATATTTCTTCAAAACAAGTGAGAACACAAGTTCTATTCACTCTCTTAATTAAAGTTAAAAGTAAGCCTTAAGTTAGATCCTTCAAGAAACCTTAAAGTGGAGAACAAGGTTGTGGAGGCAGTCTTTCAACACCTCACCACCTCATCGTCCTTTAGGTGGGAATGTCAAGTAAAATTAAATAACTTTCAAAAGTTTCCACTTCACCCTAACAGCACATTGAGCAGTGAACATCAATCTGTGACTTTTACACCTTAAAAATGTCAACTCATTCATCGTCACACAGTGCCTTGCAAACCACTAACTCTACAAAAACTTCTGCGACTAGAAGGAAAATTAATTACGACGGTGGATGAAGGGGAAATAAGTTATACATAGTATCATCAATGTGCGCACACACACACACACACACACCCATAAATTACTATAAAGCATGGTTGTCATATGTTATCTGACACAATGCGTATGTCATCAATACTATACGAGTCAATCAATGAAGCTCAGTGTTGCAATACTCATGATGGGCCTGAGCAGGGGCGCACCCAGGATTTTTTTCGGAGTGGGGGGAGGGGTGGGGGGAGGGGGGGACAGAACTCTCGTTCCGCCACCCAGTAAAGTAAACCGCCAAATTTCCCGCTAGCCGCTGGATGGTAGATTTTTCCACCATAAGCTGATTTCCTTTTCAAACCTTATTTCTGCTACAGAAACAATATTTTTGGTAGTGTCAGATGCTTGTCCAAGGTATTACGTGAAGCATAAGCACGACCAAATCGAGGTACAGGTGTACACGGTCAGGTGACCCGGTCACATCTCTAGAACCTGTAATCGTTATTTTTAACCGACTGTTAGTGTATTCTGATTTCTTACAAGGAAGGAAATTTCGGGAGGGGCCATGGCCCCCTTGGTCCCCCCTTGGGTGCGCCACTGGGCCCGAGGACAGTCATGCACTCCGCCTCCCATCCACAACACCATGAACCTCTATCAAGTCATGACTGTTACATAGCTAACCGTTTGACTAGGACTTATTGGGTGAAGTAAAAAACAGGCTATGGCAGTGATGTTCAACTCCATCATGGTGCACGGGATCAGAGGGAGGAGAGAGGGGGAAAGCCTGAACCAGCAAAACACGTCACTAGTTTCTTTTCCTTTGCATTCACATAATGTTAAAATAGAAATAGGGATGAACTGGTTCACAAATAGGATGGTAAATTATTGGAATGGACTCATTCATCAGGTAGTTAGTGCGGAGTCAATAGGGAGTTTTAAAAGGAGACTAGATAATTTCATGGATGAGGATGAAAGGTGGATGTAGGTAGTGTTAAGTAACAGGAACTACCTCGTGTAGGTCTCACGGCCTCTTGTAGCTTCCTTATTTTCTTATGTTCTTATTCTTAGTATAGTCATGTCAATCAGTGGGGTATTTCTCAGCCTGAGGCATGTTGACACACTTCTACAATACTGTGCACGTCAGTATTAGCAATGAAAGCTTTCTTGCTGATTCAATGTATCTCATCAGGCCTTCCACATAATTATATATATTATTATATTAACATTATTTTCTTTGGTGATGGACAAAAAGATCTCACATTTTCGCAGCAGACCTGTACGTATTTCTGTACATTGATGTCTTCCACCACTGTAGTCCATTTCAAAGTGTACAGCAGTGTGTGTGTGTTTATAAATAATACACACACATTAAGATAATCTAATGAAATAACAACAACAGTATAAATATTACATACACACTGACATATAACTTTTGTGTCAGGTCATAAAATGTTGCGTTAAGAAGGAGAGCATTAAGACAATGCATATCGGGTGAGAGTAACAAGTGATTCAAGAGATCAATAAAATACTTCACTCTCTCAACGTGACAACCAACGTGTTCATCTGACTGGCCGTATCACCTTATTAACTACTGCCAACTATAGTCTATTTTATTTAACGAGGCCAAAATCCTGACTCCTTGCTGCTTACTGACTGATATTTGATGCCAGGAGAAGGGAATACTACACTTCTTCTTAATTTCAGCTGCATTTTATCATAGTTAACCATAGTATCAGGTAAACATAGGCATCATTTTAAGCAGGAGACCTTAAGATAGAATAAAAAAATTTTGCCTTGTTAAAAAAAATTGACTATACATACACATTTCCCCCTTTCTGGCATTAAATAAATAAATCAACAACAGGCTATTCAATCCCCTGTCCTTACTCAATATAACGAGAGTGGTGGCATGGAATTCTCTTTATGTCGTGGGAGTTAAAATCACACACACACACACACACACACACAGACACAGACACAACACACACACACAGACATACACACACACAGAGTCACCTTCATATGCGTCCACTCGATGCTTTGGTCGGTGTATGGATGCCTTCAAGGGTGTGGGAGGAGGGGCATTAGGAGTCGTGGCGGGCCCTTCCCTCACGCCGCAGCTGCCCCCGGGTGCGAGCGTTGCCCCCCCGTTGCCCCCCCTTCTGCCCCCCCCCACCAGACTTCTTCCCTGAACCTTCCTTGTGCACCTGTTGTTGTTGGGGGAGTGGGAAGGAAGGTGTGCATGAATAACTCTTCTTCAGTGAGTTATATTACTGAAAAGGTAATGAAAGTGATCTGCAGTACAAGAACATAAGAAAATAAGAAAATAAGGAAGCTGTCTATCTATCTATCGGAAGTATCTGTTGTTGGGGAGTGGGAAGGAAGGTGTGCATGAATAACTCTTCTTCAGTGAGTTATATTACTGAAAAGCTAATGAAAGTGGTCTGCAGTACAAGAACATAAGAAAATAAGAAAATAAGGAAGCTGTCTATCTATCTATCGGAAGTATCTGTTGTTGGGGTGTGGGAAGGAAGGTGTGCTTGAATAACTCTTCATATTACTGAAAAGGTAATGAAAGTGGTCTGCAGTACAAGAACATAAGAAAATAAGGAAGCTGTCTATCTATCTATCGGAAGTATCTGTTGTTGTTGGGGTGTGGGAAGGAATAAGAAGATAATGAGAAGAAGAAAAAAAGGGAAGGAGTAAGTATTGTTTTTGGGGTGTGGGAAAGAATAATAAGAGAAGAAGAAGAAGAAGAAGAAGAAGAAGAAGAAGGGAAGGAGTAAGTGTTGTTTTTGGGGTGTGGGAAAGAATAATAAGAGAAGAAGAAGAAGAAGAAGAAGAAGAAGAAGAAGAAGAAGAAGAAGAAGAAGAAGAAGAAGAAGAAGAAGAAGAAGAAGAGAAGATAATTTTTGGTGTGGAAGAATAAAAGAAGAAGAAGAAGAAGAAGAAGAAGAAGAAGAAGAAGAAGAAGAAGAAGAAGAAGAAGAAGAAGAAGAAGAAGAAGAAGAAGAAGAAGAAGAAGAAGAAGAAGAAAGAGCATAAGGTGTGCATGAGTAACTCTTCTTCATTCAGTGAGTGACATTACTGAGAAGCTATTGAAAGTGATCTGCAACATGTGTCTGTAAGGATACATATCTCATACCCTTCTGTTTACCGTAGTCCGTAGATAACACTAAAGTCGCCAGTCACTCGCCACTGCACTAATGTCGCCAGGCACAATATATTACGAATTTTAGCATCACTACAGACTTTTATGTGCCACTGAAGAGGAATGCACAGTACGTAGTTTATATTATGTACATCACACTACATGTCTTCAGTGGCACATAAAAGTCTGTAGTGATGCTAAAATTCGTAATATATTGTGCCTGGCGACATTAGTGCAGTGGCGAGTGACTGGCGACTATGGTGGTATCTACGGTAGGGATAAGGAAACTGTTACTTGAATTGGATATCTGATGGAATATTCTATGGCTAGTAGCACACAAGAAGAGGTTTATGAATGTGTCACAATATCTCTACCGTAGATAACAGTGAAGTCGCCACCTACAGTGAAGTCGCCAGGCACCAAATATTACGAATTATAGCATCACTACTGATTTTTATGTGCCACTGAAGATGTTACACAGTAGTTTATATCATGGCTGTATAATCTACCCTGTTTCAGCGTTGTTTTATGCTTTGTATCTGCAAGTATAACTGTTGCGCATTTTGCTTCTCACGTTTTTCTTCGCGCGATGACAGACAGTAAACAGTAGCTTTTCGGGCGACAAGACACAAGACTTGCCAGATCTTTCAAACTTGAATAGAATTTATTTTCACGTTGGCCGAGGAATTTTTATATATCCAAGCATCTTACGCCGCTAATATATATAGAGACTTGTTTTACTTTACCTCTAATTTCCCTGAATTCCCCAAAGTGGCGACTCAACTGTTGGGTTAAAATACTAGCTGGCGACTTTACTGTAGTAGGTATAGTGAGGTCGCCACTTGGTTTTATTTTTGTAATTTGTTCATTTATGGCCCTAATATGACACAAAATAAGACACAAAATGACACAGACTTTCCAGATAGACCCTTCTAACTTTCCTGAAATCATGGATGTACAAATGTAAGTATTAACGCCACCACACGGCTGTAAATAACAAAGAAACGTAGAACTGGCGACTTCACTGTTATCTACGGTAACCTATCCATACTAAATGAGGCGCTTATTTCAGAAAGTTGATAAGCGCCATCAATAAAAAAAACTAAGAAAATGGCTTCAAAATGTTTCAATGTTCAAAATGTTATATCTTTTGAACCAAGCATACAAAATCATGAATTCATGATTTTGTATGCTTGGTTCAAAAGATATGACATTTTGAACATTGAAACATTTTGAAGCCATTTTCTTAGTTTTTTTTATTGATGGCGCTTATCAACTTTCTGAAATAAGCGCCTCAAATATATGTTGATAGCTATTTGAATGCAAGTGATACATTCAAATGGGTGTCATCATAAAGAGGGTATGAATAATGGTGAGCTCAAAAGAAAATGTACAGCTTTAGTTTGAAAATAAAGCTTATTTAGAGAGGATTGGAGAAAACAGGTAAGCATATATGTTGATATAATGATAGTGAATGCAAGAAGTGATACATTCAAATGGGTGTCATAATTAAGAGGCTATGAATAATAAGCTCATAAAATACTCACAGCTTGACCCCTTGAGGCCCAACGTAATTTCCATTGTAATTTGACCACTAATAGACGATTTTTAGTGAATATAAGCAATATTTTATAGCTATGACCTGTTTAGTATCCTGGTCCACTAACTAATTTTGTATAGTCAGTTAGTTTTTGAAATTTTATGGTTAACAACAGACAATTTGATATAGCCAAGGAAAGATCTGGGCGTGAAGCTTCTCCTTCTGTTCCTTCTCCTTGACTTCCTTTCCTTAACAATAGTCACCTTCTCCTTCTGTTCCTTCTCCTTGACTTCCTTTCCTTAACAATAGTCACCTTCTCCTTCTGTTCCTTCTCCTTGACTTCCTTTCCTTAACAATAGTCACCTTCTCCTTCTGTTCCTTCTCCTTGACTTCCTTTCCTTAACAATATACAAAGGGAAGACGACATCGTAAGTGGATTTGGACGTGTTGGTACCAAGACGAATTATTAAAATGACCTTAACAAACTACATTACGTAGCACATGTAACTGATAGAAGAGGAGAGGAGAAGGAGGAGGAGATGGACAGAGAGAGAGAGAGAGAGAGAGAGAGAGAGAGAGAGAGAGAGAGAGAGAGAGAGAGAGAGAGAGAGAGAGAGAGAGAGAGAGAGAGAGAGAGAGAGAGAGAGAGAGAGAGAGAGAGAGAGAGAGAGAGAGAGATTTGAGGAAGAGAAGGAAACGGGAAATGAGGAAGAGATGAAGGAATAGAGGAAGAGAGGAAGGACGAGGGTGAAGGGGTTAACAGATTGAAACTCTCTCTCTCTCTCTCTCTCTCTCTCTCTCTCTCTCTCTCTCTCTCTCTCAGCTTATCTAGAAAGGATTATACACACACTGCACGGTAAGTTGGCGACTCACTCCCCCCTTCCGAATGCACGGGATTGGCTGTGTTGGGTGTTGGGGCTTTAGGGCGGAACTTATAGTGAGGGATTATAGGCATTCTCACCCAACAGTCAACACCTCAGCCAAGCCCGTGCATTTGGAAGGGGGGAGTGAAGGGGCCCCATTTTTGCCAACTTAACGTGCGGCGAGTATAGGATTGGAGAAGACAGGTGAAGGGACAAGCGCCGGCCACCCTTACCTGTCCCTCCTGCCGGGGCACCCCATTGGCCGCGTGCTTGCCCGACGCCACGCCGTTGTGGGTGATGCTGTTGGCCCCCCCTTGGTGCCCCCCGCTGCCACTCTTGCCCCCCTTCAACTTCTTCTGCTGTTCGGTGAGGAATAAAAACACATACTATGTACTACTCTCGAGAAACAGTAGTCACAGCAAGGTAAAGAACAATTTTTCTCTCATGATAAACTTATAGTAGTATTTCAATATAGTTTTACGCCAACTTCAATTCAAACAAGCAACTCTTCAGTAATTTCTTAATTCTATTGTTTCTACAGGTTGAAGTTCCCAAACTCGGCATCCCAAGACTCGGCAACACCCAAAACTCGGCTATGGTTCCGGATTTTCCAAAACACGGCAGAACACCCAAAACCCAGCGCGTAGTTGCCGGGTCGGCCACTAGGTGCCACCACACTAGGCCGCTTGGTTTCTCCCGCCGATTTGTTTGTTGTTATTGTTCAGTGGTGTTGTGACTGTAGAGTTGTGTACACTGTTATTTTGTGTACTTCTACAGGTCTGTTATTGGTATTATGGCTCCCAAACGTCTAGAATCCAAATATTTTTTTCCTGTGATTTTCATGCTTTTTTTCCCCTTAATATATCTACATTCTAAAAGTCGGAAAATTCCATTACTCGGCTCGGCACTGGTCCCGAGGTTGCTGAGTTTGGGAACTTCAACCTGTATTTCTCTACCTTCCTACGACTTAAATCTTTTCAAGAGAGGAGTGACAAGACACCTCCTGAACTAAATTGGCCCACCCCCCTTTCTTTATTTTATTAAGCGGGCTCTTTGTTACCTCTTTTTTTTATTATTTGTCCTTGGCCAGTCCTTTGTGATCTATTAAAAAAAAAAAAAAAAAAAAAAAAAAAAAAAAAAAAAAAAAAAAAAAAAAAAAAAAAAACTCGTGTAGATTGTTAAACAGAATGATGGGGATTGAGAAGGCCCTGGGTGAGGAGTTGTACCTTAAGCCTGTATGCCTGGACGTAGAATTGGCCGAAGAGCACGATGAAGCTGCTCATGTAGACCACCAGGGCGTACTGCATCCAGAGGGGGAAGGCGCAGCCCACCACGATGGCCCGGGCACCCAGCACCCCGGCACTCGTGAACTGAACCTGAGGGACGGGTTACGTGTACGGCATACATTCACAACTATATCACAGCTTATACATCTGCTAAAGCACTGGTCTCTTAAACAAAGGCTTCCCACAAAACCAACCCAAAGAGAAATGTCTACAATAAACTCTTGACCTCAAACAACTGCAAAGGTGAAGGTTACTATAGTCTATTTTTTTTAACGAGGCAAAGATTCGATTCTATCATAAGGTCTCATGCTTAAAATGATGCCTATGTTTACCTGATACTATTTTTAACTATGATAAAGTACAGCTGAAATTTAGAAGAAGTGTAGTATTCCCTTCTCCTGGCATCAAATATCAGTCAGTAAGCAGCAAGGGGTCAGGATTTTTTGCCTTGTTAAAAAAAATAGACTATAATATAAGCCATTGTAACCATAGTACTCACTCTTAAACAAAGGCTTCCTGCAAAACTAACCTATCCGTGTCTGGCATACATTCACAAACATATCACAGCTTATGCACCTACCATAGTACTCACTAAAGCTTCCTACAAAACTAGACTATCCATCACGGTTTCCAGAAAAATATCCACACTAAACACTCAACCTCAAACAACTGTAAAGACAAAGCTTACTTATATTAGCCATTGTAACTTAAAGTGGAAACACACACTTTAACTCATGACAGTGTAATGGTATTGAAATCACTGCCTGCCTGCCTGCCATATAGGGAGGGGGTTAATAAGCTGCAGTTAAGCTGTGGTGAGGACAGAGTAACAGGTTATATAATTCGTCCAGACTGTCACAGGAACTACCACGTGTAGGTCTCGCGGCCTCTTGTAGCTTCCTTATTTTCTTATGTTCTACTACTACTACTACTTCTACCACTACTACTACTACTACTTATGTTCATATACCATTCTATACATATATTTATATACAAACAGAGAAAGAATGATCACTGCAACTTTTTTTCTTTCTTCTGCTTCGTATCATTTTTCTACATCATATCTTACATCATATCATATCTTACATCATATCCTATCTACATCATATCATATTTCTGTTAGTACTTCCATTTCCAGACAGATAATAATATGACCCCAACTCACGAATCTTATAGCGATGCTTTAGATATGCACAGCAGCAAGGCAAGACCCAAGTGATGGTAGTGGCAGAGGAATATGGTGCTACAGAACTACACAACCACCAACACCCATGCTGTTGAACCACCCCCCTACACACACACACACACATAGCTCTGCCTCCCTACTCCTCCTCCCGCTAGGCCATGCACCAAACATTTTTACCCAGGTGGTGTTGATGAAAAAATAAGGTGGTGAAATTCCACAAACATGGTGATCAATATTAAAGCGAGCATGCCATGTGACACAGTGCAGTGAGTGTGGAACAAGCTTGAGTAAGGTGAAGGACGCCCCTGTACACCCTACTCTCTACACAGCCCTGCCACCCTCCTGTACACCCATCTACATAGCCCTTCCACCCTCTTGTACACCCCTCTACACAGCCCTTTCCACCCTCTTGTACACCCCTCTACACAGCCTTTCCACATAGCCCTACCACACAGCCCTTCCACCCCTCTACACAGCCCTTCCACCCTCCTGTACACCCCTCTACACAGCCCTGCCACACCCCTCTGCACAGCCCTTCCACACCATGACCTTCAGGAATGATGCACAGCCATGCAATGTAGGACTCAGCTTCAACAGTAAATGGCTTGACTGCCTGTATATTATGTAGGTGAGGCACTTACACCATTTTAAAAACATGGGACTTGATAGTACATTTGGAATTAAGAGTTAGCCTATTGTGCTATTGTCTATTCTTCTTAACAAGGCGAAAATTCCATTCTATCTTAAGGTGTCATGCTTAAAATTATGCCTATATTTACCTACAAAATACAACTGAAATTAAGAAGAACTGTAGTATTCCCTTCTCTTGGCATCAAATATTAGTCAGTAAACAGCAAAGGGTCAGGATTTTTCGCCTCGTTAAAAAAAACAGAGTATAGCTGGCTTGTCACCATCAGTACACAAGGAGCAGTAACAAGGCTGGTGTTCCTGGTGTACAGTCCACCACCCTAATTATTGTCACACCGTACGGGGAGTTTCATTCAGGAATCACATACTGGCAAACCTTCCACCACTATTTGAAAGCCTTTAAATTCTATCTTAATGGGACTAATGTTGCAACTATCACTACAGATGCACTCTTTGTAATTTATAAGATGGAAATTGAACAGTTCTGCATGTCAATAATGCTAGATTTACATAATATTTCTATTCCCTGACGAAACTTTTTGACATCGAAAACTTTTCGTTCACGGCAAATTTAGACAAGTAAAGTCTTATGCTCCAGGTGACAAAATATTCTGAAAACTGCGACAATACTTAGGGTGGTCGACTGTACCTATGAGACGCAGTATATGTTGGATGTTGGGGTGAGTGGTGCATACTTTTTATGAGTCCTGTACATGCTTCATCACCAAGTTATAACAGACATAGATGATGAGGGTTCCATAAAGAATAAGCAGAAAAGTTAAGGTAGAATTATCCATACCAAACCATACCAAAGAGAGGCTGTTTCCACACTACATGCTTTTCCTGGTCAAATAAAGGTTCAGGTTACAAGGACATTATAGAGGAGGCTATGGAGAAAAAGAGAAGAGGAAAATCAGGGATGTAAATGCAAATACAAATCCGTATCTCAAGAAGATCCGCCACCCCAGTTACTTTTGGGGTGGCCGATCTTCATGTTGGTGAGAGTGGTTTGATAACCCAGTTAGGTTAGGTTAAGTAACCAATGTCCAGGTAAAGTTAGTGAACTAGCGGGGGATTCTGGGGGACCACAGCTCCAGTAAGGTCGCCCTAAAAATAGCTGGGGTGGCGCATCTTCATGAGATCCACAAATCCTTCCCAGCTGGATAACGAGTGAAGGTGAAACACTTCTCAAATGAGGCTCAGTTTTCATGATGCTTCTCACAAGGACAAGATCTGGTCACAACAAGGTAGAGAGAGGAGAGTAAGGCAGGTGAATATGACAGGAATTCCCTACAGACTGGGAAAAGGTTGATGCGGGTCACAAAAGCCTCAGTCCCA
>JACEEZ010006005.1:37500-105000 GCA_016584305.1 Chionoecetes opilio | reverse complement strand
GCAGCTTCAGGCTCACTTAAAAAATTCTTACCACCTAATGTCTGCGAGGAGTTACACTGCAAGGTAATACTGCAGTTTCCTACAGCACTACTCCTACTTAGTACTACTGTAAATACTCCCTGTTAACCAATACTTTCCTAACAGAAATGGGGGGCTGCTCCCCTTCCCCTGACCCAGCTCGCTAGTTCACTAATCTAACATGGACATTGGTTACGTAACCTAACCTAACTGAGGGGGCACGGACCCCTATATTACTTTTCATTTCCGACGGCTGTTGTAGGGGTTATAAATACTGCAAATGGTCAGTTCTACAAGTTGAGGACGGTTACAAGTACGTGCCTTCTATTGAATTAAACTAGGAAGCCAAGCAGCAGTCAACCGCACCCTATAACATAGCAACTCCCTGCCTGATGAAATAGATGAATCCCCCTCATTACCCCCATTCAAACCCACCACATTACATCACACCCAAACCCACCACATTACATCACACCCAAACCCACCACATTACATCACACCCAAACCCACCACATTACATCACACCCAAACCCACCACATTACATCACACCCAAACCCACCAGATTACATCACACCCAAACCCACCACATTACTACATCACACCCAAATCCACCACATTACATCACACCCAAACCCACCACATTACATCACACCCTTCACAGTACCCTTGCTGAGTCCCTAATTCATACCACACAACACCAACAACCCAAAAAAAAATCCCACACTAACCAACCCACACACGTCTCACACAGCCTTATATTTAACCACTAAAAATCCACATCACACTTAAAATAACGTATCATATATCCATCACATGTGCTTAATACCACGAGTCGTTCCCCCTCCCTCTTGTAGCTTCCTTATGTACAACGTGAAGGCGGCCGGGTGTGTGGTGTAGCGTGTGAGTGAACGGGGTGCAGTCAGTTCGTACACAAGTTGTTTCGTACACCAGTCAATTCGTACACCAAAATATTGTTTCGTAATCTATATGAAACCATAGTACACTCAGCTCAGAGTTGAACTTAATTACTAGTTACGAAATGACACCAGGTATGTACGAAGAAACTCAAAATCAGTGTACGAAACAACTAACAAAACCTGGGTACGAAACAACTTGTGTACGAACTCCCTGTAACCGAGTGGACAACCCTAACACACGCAGCCTCGCGGACCACCAACTCCCCGCCCTGTCGCCTCTCACACCCTCCCCGCACATGTTACTCGCCCCCCCTGGCTGTAGTCTGGGCTCACCTCCTCCTGCAGGCTCAGATATGTGTCAGCCGGGCAGTATATCACACACAGGCACGGGGAAAGGGGTGTATTTAGAAGAGTATTGACTTGCCCGCCCCCTACACTGACACAAGCAGACGCCAAACGCTCGACTACCTACCGAAAAAAATTATTGTTTAGCGTATCCAAAATTAAACTCAACCATAACTACTTCTCTCAATAAAATAAGTCCTTAAAATCACCTATGAATTACTTATCTAAAATAATTTGCCCAAGATTATGCGTAACAAAAAAATGCTTTGTTATCATCTAAAAATTACTTTCCGATAAATATCGATATAGTTTACGTATTAAATTTGATCGTTTAGCTCATTTACGATGTTTCCAGTGGTTTAGTTTTTATATACTAATCAGTTTTTAATAGAATGGTTTTGGTTAGGTACTTGAACAGCTACCTACTGCAGTACAATGAAGGGATACAGAAATAGGCCCATATCGTGCTTTTAGTCTGATGAATACTAAATAGGTAGACTAATTTTTCTAAGACATTATTTCATTTTCTTCACATAAGGCTAGGGTCTTATAGGGGCAAGTTGTAAACACGTAAACATCCTATTCTTTTTTCAACAAAGTTTTGAGTTTTATCTACAAATTACTCTACGTAGGCATAACCACGTTGACTCACTCGTTATCAGTTCAATTAAGCCCGTTATCTAATCATAGTAAGTCCATTTGCCGACTTATTGGGGTGGGATATTGCTGGGGGCAAGAACGTCACATGTCTATGATGAATGAACTTTTCTCTCTGCCCGTAATGACTAAGGTTTTATTTGAAATACTAGGACATTAATCTGGGGTCAGTGGTACATGCCTACAAATAGTTATTCACGCTGGTTCCTTCCTCCCTCAGAGTCGAGTCGCCTCCAGGGAACACCTACAAGTTGACGGAGTTATATAATACGTAGCTTTTTTTTTCTCATTCTGTAGGGTGCACGCTCATCCCCGCCCCACAGCCCACGTATGCACAACAGAGGAGCCAAGAGACATACCTCCCGTGTAATACTATCCCCATCTTCAATGCATGCTGGGCCTATGCTGGCCAACCACGTATTGGTATTGTAACGCCCGTAAACTTTGCTGTGACGGCTACTTGAACGCTTTCACTCTCCTGTCGTGGTGATGTTATTCTGAAGGGCATGCCGAAGGGAGAGCTGCAGGCCTCATGACTACACCACAGACATCACCTTTTCACTATCAAATTGAAAACAACTGAACTTCAAATGAAAACAACTGAAGTTTAAATGAAAACAACTGAAGTTTAAATTAAAACAACTGAAGTTTATATTAAAACTGAAGTTTAAATCAAAATAACTGAACTTCAAATTAAAATAACCTTTTTTAATAAAATATACCTCTTTATTATCTCTCTGTAGAGTAGGGACTCACCAATAAAGGTTGTACCGCTCGGGAATCGAACCCGGGACCTTCCGCTTGCCGGGCGGCTGTGCTTCCCATTACACCACGTGAACACCCACACACCTTTAGCGCTTAATCTGGAACGTCACCGCCTGGGTTAGTCCAGTCCGGACCGGCTCAGGGGGACTGATTGGTCAGCGAAAATACATCGAGACTGGCCCAGTCCATTCGAATTCTATGGCTGGGGGATCGAGTGGCGGTATGAACTGAAATGGGAGCGGCAGGCGTCCATCTATATATCCTTTTTGTCGTTCCGCCTTTAAACTGGGCTGAATGACTTGCTACACCCCGACTTGATACTATAGTTCTTTGTTCGGCCATCATAGTTTCATGTCTTATCACAAGCACGAAGCCCTGTCCCTTCCGCTGAATGTAGTGCGCATGCGCAAGTTCCCCAACATGTCCAAGGTGGTCCTGGTATTAGGGTCGGACAGGACTGACTGAGACAGGTTCTTAGAACTGCTTTCAAAAACAGTGACCGCCCGGGACTAGCCCAGTCCAGACCGGGCCAGAGCGGTCGCGAAAATACGCTATTAGTTGTTAAACATCCTGAACCAATAGCAAAACCAGTATAAAAACATTCAAACCTCCTATGGAACATGTTTGGTAGCTATATGGTTGATTCATGTCAATACAAATTCAATTACTGGAATTATAACTACGTAGACGATATGAAGTAGTAGGTAGGGCTATATAAGAGTGATGCTTTTCTATCTAACTATACCTTATCTTGGCTTCTCCTCTTGCCAGAAGTGAGGAGTAAGAAAATATCTGGCTAGTTTTCACCCTCAGAGCTCTTATTCATCCCTTCATCCTTTTTTCTGCTGTGCAAATTTAGAATCAAAGGCAAAATTAACCCCTTCACGCCCAGATCTTTCCTTTGCTATAAAAATGTGTATGTTGTCGAGCCATAAAATTACAAAAAGTAACTAAATATACCAAATTAGGTAGTCGACAAGGATACTAAACAGGTTATATCTGTAAAAAACATTGCTTATATCATTCAAAATCATCTAATGGTGGTCAAATTACAATGAAAGTTACGTTCTGGGCCTCAAGGGGTTAAACGAGTCGTATGTCAGAATAGTGGTTAGTACAGTATTATGAGTTTCTGGATGACTGTTTTAAGCTGTTACCATGGTGTTTAATTCTATTCTGTAAGGGATATCAATTGATTTAACCCTTTCACGTACAAATGACGTCTTTGAGCGTCATCCGGTACGTGTAGGCCATACGTACAATGACGTCTTTGAGCATCATCCAAAAATATTTTAAAATATTTATTAAAAACTTAAAAAGCGCGCGGTTGACGTGATTCACTTGACCGTTGGAGCGAATTACAATATATTATATTAAAATATATTTTGTATAATATAATATTGTATATTATATTATACAATATATTTATTAAAAAAACTTAACGCTATCTTTCACTTCGTTGTATGGCTTTATTTTTGAGCGAATTACAATAAATTATACTTCATTGGAAAGGAAATTTATTCAGCTATGTCATGGAATGTAGAAAAATCTTCTATGATGATAAGTTGATTTTTGGCATATTATTTTTTGCCGCGTTTTTTTTTTTTTTTTTTTTTTTCACTTTGAACTCAAGGTTTTTAAGTTATTTTCACGCTAGCGTATTTTTTTTTTTAACATTGTATGATATAGGAAATGATCTTAGCTTAAAAACGAAACATAATTGAACTCGATACCTTTGATAGTTTAGTTTCTAGACGCGGTGGAAGTACAACTTTTTTCCCGCACGTGACATTTCGGGTGACAATGGGTTTATGCGGGACAACAAAAAGTGAATGACAATGGTGACGTGAAAGGGATAAGTTTCCATGGATGTAGGTATTCTGTTTGAACTCAGAAATTAATCAACATACACGCAATAAAAGTGATAACATGTAAATCTGAAGCTATTGCTGAGATCTGAAAGGCCACATCAGAGCAGGTCCTGGCGTGATTAAGTTACACACACTTCACATTATCTCTTTATTAGTAATTGTATTAAAATGGCATACTAATCACACATTCAGCATAAACCCTACATATCTTAAAAACAATATTTCAATAAAAAAATCTAGTAGTTAATCTCAAATTTCCATGCAAACAAAATGTCATTCTTCTTTATCCTTGAATGAAGACAAATCATAAATAACAAACACCGTCAAACCTGGCGACTACCTTCAGGGAAAATAAATAAATAAAGAAACAAATAAAAGTCCAATATTTCAAATCACATTACTAATTGCAGCCACTCATGATGAACACTAACAAAATGTAGGGCGAGCCAAGGGGGATATCATGGATCAAAATGTTGGTCCCATAGAAGTGTTAAGAGTCCTTTGATAAGAGTACTTGAACACCCTTCACCCCCATCCTCCCACGGCGCCAGCAGGGAAGACACGCTAATAGATGACGGGAGCCTTCTGAGTCAACAGCAGCTTAAATCTTCTCTTGATCTGAATGCGGTAGTAGGAGTACTTGTCTTCTGGGGTGAATCGTGCTGCAGGAATAGGTGAATTGTATGGGCAAGGGCTTGACAATTAACCCCTTAACGCCCAATATTTCCTTCGCTATAAAAAATTGTATGCTGTCGAGCCATATAATTACGAAAAGTAACTGAATATACCAATTTAGTTAGTCGACAAGGTTACTAAACAGGTCATATCTATAAAATATTGCTTAATTCATTAAAATTGTCTTATGGTACCCAAATTACAATGGAAATTACGTTCTGGGCCTCAAGGGGTTAAGACATGGATATAATATTATGATCTGATAAAGTAGTGCAATGTTTGATGATGGTATCACTAATTAAGAGATCTGATTACATGTGTGAATTTATAGTTTTTCTATTTGTATATCAATAAGAAAGAACAAACATTTCATACCTGGATGAGCAGAGAATGTGGGTTTTCCATTGGGTCTTTGTCCTGTTGAAAAAGAGAAAGTTGCTATCATTTCAATGGCTTAGTTAATTGATTCACTTTCATTTGTTACCCATGTCAGATGACTCGCAGACAAGGAGAAAATATAGTTTCCAAAACCTTGTGCTTAACCCCTTGAGACCCAGATCTTTCCTTTGCTAAATAAAAGCGTCTGTTGTTAGCCATAAAACTACGAAAAGTAGCTTAATATACCAAATTAGTTAGTGGACAAGGATACTAAACAGGTCATATCTATACATTACTTATATTCACTAAAAATCGTCTAATGGTACCCAAATTACAATGGAAATTATGTTCTGGGTCTCAAGGGGTTAATGTCTCCTGCATGCGATCATCACCACCTCAAATGATGACCGTGCAGTACTCGCCTAGCTAACAAGTTCTTGATGTTGCGTCAAGTCCTTTGATGCAACAAGTATTTGGGTATAATGAGGAGACAACTATAGTGTCACACATTCAATACCTAAAATGTAAAACTTAAATAATGGCACAGCACTCTTCCAAGCAATCACCACTTGCACATCTGCTGCACCAAGTAGATACTGTTCATACCCCCATTCGGATGTTACCAGGTTTTGTGCACATGGCATCCTAAAGCACAGTGCTGATGCTCCTGGAGTGGTGCTCAGTACTGCTAGCACGAATAAAAAGTTACCCATATACTGATAGAAAAAAAAATCTTAGCTTTTCTGAACAGACTGTACTGAGCTACACTTATTTGTTACTGATAGTTTTCAAGGTTATTATTACTGATTGGACTCATAAAGCCATCATAGCACCTGATGACTGGAAATATTTGTTCATACAAATAGGTGGTCACTTTTTGTGTGCCAACAGTGTACGGCAGTGACAACTTAATTACTACACTGTTCTACCATTCAAACATGGAACAATGAATACTTGTTTTGGAGCAAAGGGGGACACTAACAGGTTCATGGCGTGGATACTACCATCCTGCGCCTGGTGAGCTTGATGGCTGGCAACACACGATGCATCAAGAAATTTGCCCTTGTTTTACAGCTTTGTTTATTGGTTACTGGTACTTAAAGTTTCTCTATGCAGGATTTTGATGAGAGGAAACAATTACATAACAGAATTATGACATCTGAAAAATGTTAAGTGTCTATTTAGCTTTCAGCACATGTCCAAGCATTGTAAAACCATAAGTATTTCTCCTGAAGTATCTTCATGATGCACAAGATAAATTAAACTAAAGTAGACCAATTTCTGTCTTTTGTAAATTTTAGGTTCTTTGTGGTCACAAATAGATGAGGAATCACGAACACATTTGCCCAGTTGGTGATGGTGGTAGAGTCTGAGTCTCTCTCAGCATAGTGGCTAAAAATATCAGTACCTAAAATCAGATGAGTAACTAAATCACATATAAAAAAAAATTACTAGAATTAAGTATAAACTTTCATATTTGAATGCAAAAACAACCGAACAAACATTCAAGTTCTAAATTTCCTGCTGACTTAGAATTTTGCAAAGCAAATCACAAAACAAAAAAAAACCATGCATCGTTATGACTGCACAATACATTAATGATAATGATCAGAATATTAAAGCTTTTACAAATTTAGTACAATATTCAAATCTGTTTTTCTGCCGACTAATGATAATGTATAACTCTACTCCTATATGGAGGAAATAAATTAATCAACGGCAAATACTTTTAAACATTTATATAAATAATGCTTTGTTTCATGCCTTCACAATGGATTGGTCAATTCTTGTAACTTGTCTCGGGGAGAGTTTGCTATGGCATACCATTATATCTTAAAATCTAGGAAATTGAGTAACACTGTGACAACACTGTCTGGCCTGGGGGTCTCACATGGCAGTTAGTTTTGCTCTATGCTAATATGATAATTTCACCCTTTTGCTGCTGAGGCAGCAGAAGTGTGGCACCTCCCGTGCTATATGTATATAACACATTAATCAAATTAAGATACCTTATGATATTTCAAGTACTCCATTATACAAATGTGGACTGGAAGGTGCCAGACTTATGCCTGTAATTACAAATAATGATAATAAAATGAGGACTTCCTTATCGCAATTCTAGCGGGCATTTTGCTGGGCAAAATGGTAAAATAAATGGGAAATAATTACAAACACAACTAGAACGTGTAGCTAGGTCGGGAGGTAAACAGTGACTGGCGATACATGCTTGATTTTGAGAGAACACCAGCACTGCTCGCCCTGCGACCTAGCGGACATGTTTCATGCAGCGGACTTATGGAGTGGTTTGGTCCGCTTGTTCAGTAGTGGATGGAGTCAGTTAAATCCAAAATCCGTTAAATTGAGTGTACTATGCAAATGTCCAGAAAAAGGTGTGAAGACCTGATTCTCCTACTTAACTTTGGTCATTACAATTTTTTTTACCTTTTATAAGTCCCACTCAATGAACCGGAAAATCCAGTTATCCGAAGCACACAATTCTCCACGAGTGCCGGATGGCTGGGGTTTTACTGAACTGGGTGTGATAAATCATAGTCTACATCTACTTCTATATTCTGTGATTTCCATCGAAAATTCAGCCTCAAAACTTCATATGGAAAAAAAAGTTAGAATAAAATGTTGAAAGAAGTCACTCTTTAAATCATTCATTTTTCTTTTCGTGTATAGTCAATCTTAAGCAAGGAGAATAAATTTACTGGGATTTTTTTTTTTATGAGGAATCACAAAATATCCACGGGAAAGTGATGACAAAATGGTGTACGAACAATGCAGTCTACTTAAAGAAACTCCTGAATTGTTTTTAGAAGTTATCCTATTCACTGGAAAATTGAGTATGATAATAATGATACTATTGTGCATAACATAAAGAACAATCAAGACCACTTACTTACTATAAGGCCATTTTCACACCATAGCAAACTTTCCCCTTTAGAAAGAAGCAGGAAGGATGTTTGTGTCTTCCTTTGTGTGTTTAGTTAATTAATTGTTTAGGTTACATTTTGTCTAGCTTCTTTCTTAAACATCTTTCATGAGACAAGAAAGGCAGGTTTGTAGTGCAAGACATAATTAATAACTACAGATTATAAAAATATAATATCTATGAATAGGTCAGAAGTTATAAAGGCTACACAGACTCCAAACATTTTATTTTTGACTAATCTTTCTGAAACATTCTAGGATAGCCTTTCGCCGTTTCATTCAGGTCCTGAAATTCGTCCGCAATACGGTTATTACTCTCCACCAGACCCTGAATCAGACCCGCCATCTTATCTTGCTTGTCCATGATCGTGTGCAGCATCATCATATCATCAGATGTTTGTTGCTTACGACGCCTTGAAATTAATTTGTTATTTGGCTTCTGGTGCCTCAGTATGGTAGGTAACTCCTCATTGCTGACTGAGGTGGATGGCTGTTGATGGCTCGATGTGGCGATAGGTTGTTGGTGGCTTGCAATGGCGATAGGTTGTTGGGATAATGGGGTGAGTGGCTGTTGGCTTAATGTGGCGTTAAGTTGTTGCTGGGGTGATGTAGTGGGTGGCTGTTGGCTTAATGTGGTGGTAAGTTGTTGTTGGGGTGATGTGATGGGTGGTTGATGGCTTATTGTGGTAAGTTGTTGTTGGGGTGATGTAGTGGGTGGCTGTTGGTGGCTAGGCAAACAGTGAGGATGGTCATGATTGATTGCTATGATTAGCTCCTCTCGGCTGCGTGTAGCGGGTGACGCCTGGTGACGGGGTGTAGCGGGTGATATCTGGTTGCTGGGTGTGGTGAGTTGCTGTTGTTGGCTGGGTGTAGCAGGTGAAGCCTGGTGACTGGGTTGGTGTTCTTGGGTGGGCAGAGTGGGTGGCTGGTCATCAATGAGTGTGGTAAGTGGGTCCTGGTTGGAGGGTGAGGGTGGTGGACTTGTTTTAACCTCCAAGTCCAAACCTAAGATGAAATCCTTCTCTTGTAATGATGTTACTTCGATTATCTTGCCAAAAGGTAGATTTGTAGATGGTTGCACATCTGTAAAAATAAACAAGATGGTGATTTTCATAAAGCACACAGGGAGGAATTAACATCATATCCAATTTCTGGAGGTTAATATCACAATTGACTTCCCGATCACCTCAGCAAATATTATACAGAATGATCCCATTACTCAAGCATTCGTTAAACAAAATAACGAGATACAAGATTGATGAATTGACACCCCCATCTGTTGAACAAGCATTGTTTGCTCGTTGATGAGTATGGCGATACTTGCCTGCTCACTTTTCAATATTTTTGTGCCTATATAACCTTTAAATAATTCAATATGAGCACTATCCTTCTATTGTAGTTCATTTGAGTGTCTATCCTGTTAGAGAGTATGTAATCTGTGACGTGCCCCGTGGTGTAGAGGTACTCGTACAAGCATGGGCGAGTGACTTGGCGGTAGCATCGTCACTGAAGGCACCACCACAACCTATCTATTTATCATTATTTCTGTGTCTATGTATTTATATTTCTTCAAAATTCCAAATGATTCAATACACCATCGAATAATTTGAAAATTGCATAGGCACAAAAATAATTTAAAATCTTATAATTGTTAAAATGAAAGTCAATACATTCTACTTAAGGCCCGGTATCCACTTACCTATACCTATGTTTATACTATTACATTATTACATATCAGTCTGAGTGAACAAACATTGCACCGTTGCGGGTCTACATGTACGAGTATTCATAAACAATAGAAAGATAATGCTATATTTATCAATGCAAAATTATAGGCATTAAAGAAATGTAAAATAAACAAATAGAGAGTGAGAGAGAGGTTATCTTTCTCTCTCTCTTGCCTTAAGACAGCTAACATGGTACTGTACTACAAAAATTCTAGTTCTGCATGACTTTTATTTTAAGTACCTGTTCCCTTATCATTCTTTTTGTGCCTATGGAGCTTTAACATCATGCAATATAACCTTTTCTTTCAAGTATTGTAAATATATAAGCTAACACCTATCATTAGAATAGAAACACACACAGACAGTCATGACTCAGTGGTCGGTGATCAGAAGTGCATTCCCATTCAACCCATATATCAATCTCTTCAATGTACAATATTTTGGTAAGGAGAAAGCTCCATGAAATGCATCTACTCAAATAATCGCTATCATATGTACAATAAAATTTATATCTTCAAGTCTCAATTTAGATTTTAGATTCTAATCTAAAATCTAAAGGTGTAAAAATCAACAGCTTTGTGAACCATTGCCCCTCCTGGCCACCGTAAAACCCAGCCCTGACATGACCATATAACTCTTAATAAATAATGTCAGTCAATGCATATCCAAAAATCAATTGCATTTCCTAACATTAATGTGTTTACAAGACCCTCAGATATTATCACGATCACAGGAATATGAAAACCAGCAAGCACAGACTACTCTGACATCTCACCTGGGACCTTGTCTGGTTCTGAAGAGTTCTCTTGAACTTCTTCAAATGAGAAAGGCTCTGGTTGTGAAGCACCACCTTCAATTTGCTCTAACATCTTCATATACAGCTTTTCAATGTCAGTAAAAGGTTTGAGTGAGCTTGGATCTGCACCTGATGAAATGACATCCAATGGTTAATGAAAGGGCAGACTCACATAGCATCACAGCACAACAAATCTTTTAATCTAACTTAATTTGATAATAACTTGTGTTTATCTTATTAGCCAGCTTTCCAGTTAAGTATAGATTTGTATGAGGTGCAATAAAAAAGTTCCAAGACTGTCCATGTAGCAAAGAAAGAGCGTGGGACTGTGGCGCGCCCAGCAGGAGCAAGGCAGTGACCGTCGTGGCTCAGTATGCCGCGTGGCGTCATTCTGTGAACATTGGGATGTGTGCTACACATGATTTTGTGACTAGGTTTACATGCTCAGCTCTTATTTCAGTATGAATATCAGACTTGAGCAGAGAGCAAACATCAAACTCTGCGTTAAGCTTGGGGAATTGGCAATGCACTCTTGAAATGTTAAAGCAGGCTCACAGCAATAAAGCAGAGTGCCGAACAACGCGTTATGAGTGGCACTTGCACTTCAAGAGAGGCAGAAAATCACAGGAGGATAACGAGAGGTCAGGGTGAGTGACCTTCAACGAGCAAAACACCTAAAAACGTTGAAGACATTGCACGAATTGTGAGTCAGAATCTTCAGATCACCATCAATGAAGTTGTTGATATCATCAACGTGTCATTTGGATCAGTTCAGGCAATTCTTATGTCTAATCTGAACATGCACTGCGTTGCTGCCAAGTTCCTGCCCAGAGTTCTGACTCTGACTCACACCATCACACACGCTCACTGTAACACCAACATGATCGTTGCTCCGGCCAATACTAAATCAGGTACATTGTCCGCTTTTTATAGGTGTAGTCCGGGAACATTTTGATCGCACCTCGTATTACTAATATTTTCCAAATGTTTTTTCCTTTCCTTTAAATGTGATTTTTTTTTATCATCATATTTCAAAAAATTACTTGCATCTATTTACCATACATATTTCTATTTATTTATTTATATATTTATATATTTGTGTGTGTTAAATCACCATAGACTTGATTATGAGCTGGATTCGTAATTGCCAGCAATCATTCTTCCGGTAGGGAGCATAGAGCTCATAAGATTGACCTTTGGGTAACCTGAGACCTGGGTTAGGCTGGGACCTCACACATCCCCCATCTTGCTAATAAGGGATAGCAACTGTACACTTTTGTCGGTGAAAAATCGCAAGCCTTGAGTGTTTCTCAAACGTGGGACTGCCGAGTGGCGAGCTGCATTGTTATCCACTGAGCCAGCAGCACTGTAGCTGCCTAGGTGTTGCATGCAGGGCAAGAACTATATTTGTTTGGTCCTGTCTCTGTGTCTGTAATTATCCAGATTTTCCTCAAATTGATTCACACTTTTTACCGCTAAAATTTCTTCTCGTACAGTCAAGGCATAATGCCGCTTCTATAAAGGAAGCTATGGTTCTTTATGCATTCTAAACATCCTTTTCTTAATTTTTCCTAAGTCCTCTTAAATATAATCCAGCCTTTTTCTCTCTTCTTAATCGTAGGTCTCTTCTATCAACTTCATCAATAATTATTTAAGGTACTGTAACTAACTCTTTTTCTCCTTTTCTCTAGTGTTGTCTGTTTAATCTCTATTAGTCTTTCCTGGTAAGTCAGATCTTCCATCTGGCACCATCTTGAGGCTATCTTTTATATTCAATCGGTTTTGTTTTTGTTTATGAAGTGGGAAAAAATGGATAGCACAATGACTGAGGATGCAACTCCTGACTGGACTATGGAGCCTTTGATAATTTTTGGGGGAGAGTAGCACTCGATCTTGACACTAGTGACCTACATGGAATTCACTTTCCATTATATTTTTTCCTAAGGGAAGATGGAGATAACTTTAGAGTAAGGTAGTAAGTGAGCTAGTAAGCAGCAAGCGAGGTTCGATCACGTCATGTTGAGTAGTTTGATCAAGCTATGGTGGGATGTAACAGTACAGCAGTCTATGCTGTGATGCTCTCATGTTGGGTTACACAAGGACACATTGCTCTTAGTATGACAACTTTACATGAAAATTTCAATACTCTTGGAAAATATCTATTGTGAAAAACTTTCAAACAGTATCTTTACAGAAAAACTAACTACGAAAATACATAAGGAAAAATCTCTTAAAATGGAAAGGTTATAAATTTAATTAATCCTAATTATAGTAAAGTGCTCTGCCTTACCTGGATCCTTTAAGTGTTTCTTATATTTTGCAGTCCTGCCCTTGAAAACAGAGCGTAGGTCAGCAAACTTCTTCCGTACTTCATGCATTTCTCTGTGCAGGTTCTCCCTTGCAGACACAGCTCTTGCCACACACTCCCAGGCATGTGTTTTCACTTCTAGAGACAAGCCATCCCCAGCTTTCCCCACGAGCAGCGCACCCCTCTTTCTGACTTCCTCTAGTAAGGTCTCTGTTTCACGAAACGAAAAATTGGGTTTTCGTTTTACCCTCTTTGTGAGAGGTGTGTCGGGGTCCGAGACCGGCAGTGCGGCAGGCTTGGCTGCTAGGCGGAGCTGGTGCTTTTGTGAGCCATTGGTATGAGCGTGATCTACATGCAAGTTTGGTGAGTTTTGATGGCTACAATATAGGGAGGGATTTCACCATCTGGTGCCTGGATGACCTCCGCTTTCACTTCACTACCAGGAGCATTTTCACCTCCTGGCAATTTTACAATCAGGTAGTTAGGTTCCATTTTCATCTGTGCTATCAAAGGTTTGTCGTTGCTATGATGTGCACAATACACACGTTCACTGCCACTACACCATTACAAAGGTGTTTTTCCTCCCAAACTATAGTTTCATCATCTGTCTTCAATCACATTTCTTACTGAATCACAAATCATGAGAGAGTCATTTTGGTCCCATGCTATGCCTGGTTACTTGATGACTGGGGCCCAACTAACTAATGTTCACTTGAGTCTAGAGGCAATGACCCCCACAGTCACCTGCAACAAATTCAGGTACAGCGATAGGAGAGTTATTTTGTTTGGGTCAACATGCACTTTTAAAATCATGTATATTATTGTCAGTCACGTCACTAACTTGCCACATTAACCAGAGGAAAGCATTCAACCTCACTAATACAGAGTAACAGGAAATCGCACCACAAACAACATGAGTAAACATGAACCTCAAATCAGAAATGGTAATCCTAAAAATTATTGGGGTTTGTACCGGAACTGGATATCCAGGTAATTACTCTTAGCTGGAAGAACGGATACCAGATATATCAAACAAATCATATCTGGCAGTTATGACGATATTAGTTCTTATAGCAATCAGACCAAATCAGAAAGAAAAAAAATCTGAAAAGTAGTCTTAAGTCTGTATATAGGCACATACGCACTACAGACATGCCTGTACAACTATCAGAGATGAGCCTATCCAGGTATTTCTTTGTTTTGTTTTAACCTTCCCTACTTCCTCTAGCAGCATTTTCCTGGACTATGAATAGGTTCTATGTTTCATTAAAAGAATAGATGAAAGTTATGACCACTATAAAGAATATAATTAGTGGACAAAATTCCGTAGGTACAAATATTCATCTCAGCCATCCCAGCAATGGTTGCTGCAAAACTAATTATGTTCAATACATCTACATGAAGCTTAAACTACCAAACACTTGCAGATCTTAACCGGTACACGACAGTTCTGAGTCAGTCTGTCTGTCAACATCACATCATCATGACAGGATCTCATCACCAGACCCATCTTGGCATTGCTTACAAATTTGTTAATGTTGTTGTTAATTGCATTATTAAAAAAATGCAAACTTAAACTCAAAATCGGTGTACGAAACAACTAACAAAACCTGGGTACGAAACAACTTGTGTATGAAACTCCCTGTAACCATTACAATACATGGACATTGGTTAGGTAACCTGACCAAACTGGAGGGGCTGCGCCCCCCACCCCAGTTAGCTCACTAACCTAACCTGACTTAACTCTTCAAAATATTGCTGGTATTTTATCTTTAAACGCGGAAACACAGGTAAAAGCTGATAAAATGTATATATTGTGTACTGTAATATCACTAATATGTATCAAAATATAGAACTTGAATTGTTGCCGAAAATAGGAACAATCGCCGACGCAAGGAATTGTGGAACACTCGCCGACGGCGGCGAAAATTCCGATCGGCGAGAGTTCCAGGTACCGATGAAAGATCAAAATTAAAGGTTACATGTTCGTAGTATGACGTAATCTCCGTAACACAGGAACACTATCTGTGAAAAAGTCTGAGGCTTTTCAAGTGTATATTTCTGCTGCGTTACCCTGCAATCCAACCCAAGAGGAAGAGGAAGACGGGCATTGCAGCATCACGCGTCCCACTCCCAGCCCTCTCCTCCCCGTCCACCATCACCACACAATTACCTTCAGTGTGTAGACCCGTTTGCCAGTTTCGTCGATGTAGTGTCTGAGGAACATGGCTAACACAGGTGGTGCAGGGTGGAAGATGTGGTGTGGCGGGCTGGCTGCACGGTGCACGCGTGGTTTTCTGGCGCGTTTGTGTTGCTGTAAAACGCCTTGTTAGTAGTTCACTCTTCTTCCAGTTGTGGCTCCTTTTCCTCTACCTTCTTCTTTTACTTCACTTTTTTAGCATTAAATCAATCAATCTCCATCATTTCTTCTAACTTACATGATGCACGTACTCTTTTTGTTCTGTCCTTCTTGCACTTAACGGAGGCACGGAGCCGCAGGAAAATGTAACGTACATTCAGTCATCACTGGGAGAGCCAGACAGACCTCGAGGCTCGCTCTCACAACCCGCTTAATTTAAACCCTGTTACCACAACTGTAATTCGAAGACGGAGCATCATGGAAGACAACAACAATGATTACTTCCCAATGATTACTGCTGACTCGTCTGATGATGATGGCCTGCTGGTGGACCTGTTGACCGCGTTTGAAGCTGATGACTCGTCTGATGATGATGATCAGTCTGATGATGATGACAGGCAGACAGGCAGACCAGCGTCTGGTGAACCTGTGGACTGCGTTTGAAGTGGCGTCAAAGCTTAGAAGGAGTTCTTTGCGACGGATGCAAGTTCAGGTTATGGCGCATTTCTTGACTATTGCACCAATTTTCGTATTTAGTTTGAGGTAAGTTGGAAGTTTTGTGGTATTCGGTAGTGGGCTTTCAAAAGTTGTAGGACTCTTACCTACATCATCGTGTAGATTTCTTCTTTCTGAGTATTTTGTACCCCATTTCTAAGAACATAAATTAATGGTGGTGGGGTGGGTACCTGGAACTGTCGCCGATAGGAATTCTCGCCGACGTCGGTGGGTGTTCCAATTTTGCACTTCGGCGAGTGTTCCTATTTCTGGTGACAGTTCTAGTTCTTGATCTTGTTAGGTTATGTTGGCCAGGTGACCAATGGCCAGGTTAGGTTAGGTTAGTGAACGAGCGGGGGAGTCTTTACCAGTGAAACTCGCCTAAAATGTCCACGTCGGCGAGTGTTCCAATGTCGGCGAGAGTTCTCGGTTGGCGTTACGGCGAGAGTTCCTATCGGCGACAGTTCCATAAACCGTGGTGTGTACCCACGTGGATTATGGAACTGTCGCCGATGGGAGTTCTCGCCGAAACATCAACCGAGAACTCTCGCCTACGTGGAAAGTGTAACCTAACCTAACTGATCAGGCTATTGCTGGTATTTCATCCCTGAATGCAGAAACAAGGGTAAAAACTGATTAAATGTATATATTGGGTCCTGTAATGTCCACAGATCTGCAATACTCGCCGGTTGTGGCGACAGTTCCAGGTACCCATGTGGTAGTTCCTGTTACTTAACTACATCCACCTTTCTTCCCCAGCCATGAATTTAACAACAACTGTGCCTACCTCTCCTTTAGTGTTCCCTTTATGGTAACATTTTAGTAGGGGGCTTTGTCGGAAATATATATATTTTTTACAGTTGTGGGATACAAATACTATGGCAGTACAATGAGGAGCAATGTTTGCGGGGCGGTCTGGGCGGGGCGGGCACCCCCACCTGTAAACAAAAAATCATTTCGGACAAAAAAGCGTGCCCGATTCATTTAATACACATCAAAACTATTCAGGAAAACTCTTTTTTTTGCCTCGAATTCGATGAAATTCCACCAACGAATTTTTTACCGTTGATATATCCATTCAAGAAATATGTACCTATGCTAAGAAATTATTAATATCAAACATTAAAAAATAAGCCCCCCCCCCCCCCCACTGAATACTTACGGTTTAGAGGTATCAGAAAGGATCTGTGAATGTCTGAAGGAAAAAGAAAACACTAATAAGGATGGGAAAGGACTAAAATTTTACCAATACCTTGTTGCAGAAACAAAGGAAATATTGATGACATGTATTATCAGGAGCAATATTCTCGCCGCCGTCGGCGAGTGTTTCTTTCTTACTCCTGATATTACAGCACCCAATAAAATGTAATAATCTTTTCTAACTTATTTCTGCATCAAGGTATTAAATATTAGCAATAGCCTGAATTGTTAGCCTAGGCTATGTGGTAACTGCAGTTTTAGTTTTCTGGGACAATGACGGGCAGTCGACGAGGTTTCTCTTTGGTGTTTCGGCGAGATTTCACGTCGGCGACAGTTCCATAAACCCTGCCGTACTATTGATAATTGCCTTTTTTCTTGCTATCATCTGCTACTAAATCAAACACAGTCTAACAGAGATTTTGGTACTTTCAACCAGTAATTGAGTACTGAACGTGGTTTAAAGTGCTTTATTCTAATGTATTTTGATGTGTTAGGAATGACGTTCACATTCAAATTAGTCGGAAATGACACATTTTGCAGTGATCCCCTCTTTATCCATGCTTTAAGTTTGACTAAGCAGCCAATGTCCAGGTGACGAGACCTAAAACTGAAGTATTTCAGCCTAATTGTTTGGTGACTCGTCAAATAGTAATGTCATGAAAGATATTATTATACCATTATATAATTTTGATAATAATAGCCAATAATTTATTCGAGGAATTTTTAACATGTTTCCCTGTTCCACTTGCATTTCAGTTGAATGTATGGTGGGTTGTGTAATTTCGTTAGGGAGCCAGCAGGACTATGTGATCTTTTTTTTTCCCGAGCTTTTTTGTCATCTCTTCCTTGCGAATTGACTTGCTTTTCTCTTGCTCTCTCCATTTTGTCAGCCTTTCTCTTTTTTTACTGCATTTCTATATCTGTTATTTTCTCTTTCAGGGAAGACAATCTAAGGCAGAGAGGTAACACCAGGACCCAGGATTTGTCCAGGTTCCTTAAACTATGCACAGCAACTCTACATCAACTGAAACAGTCTGAAATCGAAGAGAAAGAAGCTTTCAAAGAATACCATCAAACATTTTTGGAATCACTAGTCACACAACGAGAAGAAACAAGAGTATATAGAGAAGAAACAAGAGTATATAGAGAAGAAGCAAGAGTATATAGAGAAGAAACAAGAGAAGAAACAAGAGTATTTAGAAATAAAATTCTCTTATTAATGAAGAGACGAGACGTAAATGCACATGCAGAAGCACCTGCACCAAAGAAATCAAAATGTAAATAGGTTGTTATGTTAATTATTGTATTTCATATTAAGCATAAGTATAATTATTAATTTACTGTAAAAATGGCAATTATATTTGTCTTCTAAAAATGATTACGTTGTTTTGACACTCCTTTTTAAATGGTTAAGCCTAAAGAGGTAGCCTAGACTATGGATAAGTAGGAGTACATAAGATTCCAGGTAAAATAGCAAAGGGAAGAGTTGCAAGTTTGTTACCTATGGAAACTTAGTTGAAGAGGACCTATGAAACATTATAAAAGAGTACACAAGTCTCAACCCTTATCTGCCCGTGTATGGCATAGGCCTCTATTATTTAGGGGTATTCCACTTACACAGGTGCCAAATGACCTCTCATGTCTGGCACATATCCCACCAACCCCCCCCTTTTTTTTGCTGTTAACTCCACTTAGTTCATGTAAGTCACAAGTTATCTGCCCAAAAACCCCTAGTAAACATTTATGCCGCCAATAATTATTGCTCTACCATGTATTTTGAAATATGTGGAAACGGCGCGTTTCAACTGAGAACTACCATGGGATTGGAATACAAAAAAACTAGTGACATGGGCAGAACCGGTGAATCATGCTTGAAAGATAACCTCTTATCAGCAGTTTTTACTACAATCTTAGACACTACTTTACTACAATCTTTTGTAGAAATGATATCCCTCAACACCATCAATCACACCCGGTAGTCATCCAATACTTTGAAACGCATGCATTCTCTACTCATTGCATGTCTTCAGGTTTAGGCCATTAGATGTACACTGGACCAGCAAAACAAATCAAATCACAAATATTCAGACAAAACAAACTCTGAACTAATGTTGAAAATTATAATTATTCTAATATTCAATCATACAACTGTTTGGTTTAGGTAAAAGATTCTCAAACTCTTAAGACATAAAAAAAACCTCAGTCAACGACCGCCCCTTGATTTCCCTCCTGTGTCTGGCCGTTTGGCTGGTGACCGCCCTGTCCTGGCCGGGGACTGCTCGCATACTGGCCCGGGCCATGGCGGTGGCGGCGGTGGCGGGGATGTGTTTCCTGGTCTTTAGGGGATGGTCCTTCCTTTCTCTTGCCCACCGCTTCTCATGGCTGGGTGTGCATTGGGGCTCCCGTTCGGCCACAGTCTCGCTCGGTGGTGACGGCAGCCAAGCTTCTTCCCAGCCTCTGCCAGGCCTCGGGTGTCCCTACCTCTTCCTCCGGTAGTTTCCGGTCCCCCAGGGGACGGTTTTCTACTTAGGGATGGTCACCATGGTCGCCGTCCTCTGTTTTGCTACCCAGGGGACCTCCAGGTCCGTCCTTCTTTTGCCACTTTCGGTGTGCATTTTGGTCCTGGTGGCCCATGTCCCCCTCCGCCTGTCTGCCAGGTTCCTGCCGGGTGTGGGGTTTGAGTGGACCGCCGCACTCTCTCGCCTTCAGGGTGCGTTGGTGGTGCGCTTTGCGGCTCTCTGTCGGCAGTGTGTCTTTCCAGAGATGGCCCTCTTCGCGCGTCCAGGCGCTCTGCCCAGCAGCTGTCCTTTTTAACGAGGCTGGACCGGGCCCTGCGGGGGCGGGCGGATGCCCTCTTGGTTGGCTGGAACAGGTGGCACCTTGTTTACCTGTTTTCCTCCTCCCTGCCCCTGCGTCCTCCTGAAAGTGTGCTACGTTCTGAGATTCTACAGGGGCTGGGTCCCTCTGGTGGCTCCTTTCTGGCCGGCCCAGCCTTAGTTCTCCGTTCTGTGGACTTCGTGTCCCTCCTCTGTTCCTTTTGGGGGTCCTCGCTCTGCTGGAGGAGCTCTCTGCCGGGATTCCTTCCACCTTACCGCTACCCGTCTGGTGTTTCTCTCCGCTCATCATCTGCTAGGCTGTCCGGGTCCCTCTGGGCGGCCTTTCTGTCTTTCCTCAATCGGTCAGATCTTCGTCGCGTTTCGGGGTCAGTGGTCCTGGATTTCCTCTCCTTCCTGACCCCCAACAGGTGGTGGTCCTCTGCCTCTTTCTCTGATCGCCTGGCGTCGCTGGCTGGGCGAATACGGCCGGGTATTCGTCCTGGACCGCCGTTCGGTGGCCCTACTGAAGTGGGGGTTTTTCCTCCTGATTCCCCCCCGTCGTCCTGTCCCCTTCTGGTCCCTGGTGAACGTCCTCCAGTACAGGGAGGTCCCGAAGATACGAGCAGTTAGGTTCCACCTGGCATACTCGTAAAGCGAAATCTCGTATAACAAAACACATAACTAATGGTAAAACATAGATTTGGTTCCAAGACCCCATCAATTAAAAGAAAAAAAAGAGAAAAAAAAAGATGTTTTTCAAGCTAAAATAAACTATAGCAAACACAACAAACACACAGCGTCGATATTACCCACACTGTACTACCTATTCTGTAGAAAAATCATTCTGAAAGAGAAAATAGCACACAAAATAACATAACTGCACATTAATTAAACATAAAACATGCATAACAAGCAAAAAAGACGTTGTAATGTAGGGGACGCCGCATGATACAAGAGAAGATAAGATAAGATTTTCATCCTATCTAGACACTTTGCAAGTACCAACTACAAGGTTATTGACTATACAAAGCGCCGCCACGTCAGCACGAACTAGGCGGACTCGAACCGCTGACCGAATGCACAGGGACGCTGCACATTGCGAACTCACGTCTCTACCAACCATGCCACCCTGACGGGCTGATACAAGAGAAGGTAGTGTAGCAGTCCCAAGGTTGGGGCTGCACACCTGCTAATTACCCCTAAAGGTCAGGTCGCGCCATATGCTTAATTACCCTTCAGGTCACGCCTTGCGGTCCCAAGGTTGGGGCTGCACACCTGCTAATTACCCCTAAATATCAGGCCGCGCCATATGCTTAATTACCCTTCAAGTCACGGCTTGCTAGGGGTGACCTCACTGGGGTCAACCAAATCTCCCTTTGTCCAGACCGGGAATGGTAGGGCGCGCATTTTGAGCTTGATAATTTTACTCACCCAAGTTTGAATGTCGTATCATTGGATTTTCGATCTTGTATATTGAAAATAGACCCTAATTTACACATCTCGTATCATCGGATTCTCGTATATCGAATGCTCGTATAACGGGACCTCCCTGTACCTCCTGGGCGACCAGTTTCGGTCCGGCACTCCCGGGTATCGTCTCCTCCCGTCGGTTCTGTTCCTTATTTGTTGCCCTGGCGACGGGGTTTCGGGCCTCTCTCTATAGGTGCTGTCCAGTTTCTCCCGATGGCCTGTCTTCTCGCTTCTCGCGGGACGGGTCTGCTGTCTCCCTCTCCCTCTCGCTCGTGGTCCTGGTTAGGGCCGGGCGGGAGGTCATCCGTCTCCGGCCGGTTGTGGTGCCGGCTTGGAGGGTGGGGGACGCCTTCCACCCTTTGTGTTTCGGCGCTTCGACGTTGCTTGGCTTAGTCTGCGTCCTGGGCGGGTGGCCTGCCGGCGCGGGCATGGGTTCCGTGGAGTCCGGCCTCGTGCTTTGTGGCTCGTTTCCTCTCAATCCGTCGTGAACTCGCCTTGTGTTGCCCTGGGCTCCCACCTTCCGGCTGGTCTGGTGTGGTGGTTGGTCAGCGTGCCTGCCCATGGCGACTCCGCCTGTTACTTGTGGATGCTTTTCGTTCCCTTTTGTTTTTTTGAGCAGTTGCCTTCCTTCTCCCCTCGCGGGTTGGGGGCTTCTTGCCCCGTCTCCAAGTGGCAGGTAGCTAGTGCACTAGCTATAAGGGGACCTAAAATGACGGCTTTGAAGTATGAAAAGCCTATTTTTGGGTCCACGACATAGCTAGTGCACTAGCTAACAGACAGGATCTGTCGCCACCCAGGGTAATCCCTCGGTAATCCGGGCAACCTTATCCCACATCTGGTGAATACCGGGCTGCACTAAAAGCTGCAACATTGCAGAAAATAACTAACTACTAAGAAGAAGAACACGTCTGGCAGTCACGCGCTGGCACCCGCCATCCCCGCCAGACATTCATACCCATCCCAAGAATCTCCCCCGGGGAGAGGGGCTGAAAACTTAGTGGGGAAGGAAGGGTGGGAGGCCGAAGGCCGTGCAGTAGCTATGTCGTGGACCCAAAAATAGGCTTTTCATACTTCAAAGCCGTCATTTGTGATGACAAGCAGGGGCGGAGCTTAAAAGAGTATAATAATCCACGAAATTGGCCGCCACAAAATACGCCTTTAGAAGGAGCTATCTGGAGACTCTTGTGTCATTTTGTGTCTTCATCTGTCATAGTATGGCTATAAATGAACAAATGACAAAAATATCTACAAAGTGGCTACCAACAAAAAAGTCGCCATCTAGTGTTTATTTACCGAGTGTCCTACCGCTGTCGTCTTCGCCCGAAAAAAAAACGAGTAGTGAAATTTGAAACCGTATATACTTGCAGATACAAAGCATAAAACAACGCTGAAACAGAGTAGATTATATAGTCATGATATAAACTACTGTGTATCATCTTCAGTGGCACATAAAAATCAGTAGTAATGCTCTAATTTGTAATATATGGCGCCTGGCGACATGATTACAGGTGGCGACTTTACTGTTATCTACAGTAGTCAAAGACCTTTACTAATCCCTCAGTCCTCAACCCTTCCCTAATATTTTTTTCCACTATAACTGACATGAAAGGCTGTCAATTACCCTCAGCCTCTCCTAGTCACTGCACTCCATGAGGGTGTGCTAGTGCTTGTTCCTCCCCTTCACTAAAGTTGCAATTCTTCTCCTGTCAATCTTTCTTGAGTCAATAGATATTTTTAACCCCTTCACGCCCAGATCTTTCCTTTGCTATATAAAATGGTCTGTTGTTAGCCATAAAATTACGAAAACTAACTTAATATACCAAATAAGCTAGTGGGACAAGGGTACTAAACAGGTCATAGCTATAAAATATTGCTTATATTCACTAAAAATAATCTAATGGTATCCAAATTACAATGGAAATTACGTTCTGGGTTTCAAGGGGTTAAAAGGAGGCTAGACAGTTTCATGGATGGGGATGCAAGGTGGATGTAGCCTTGTAGGTAGTGTTGAGTAACAGGAACTACCACGTGTAGGTCTGTAGGTCTCACGGTTTCTTGTGGCTTCCTTATTTTCTTATGTTCTTCCTTGCCTTAAATTTTCAAGATAGTCTTAGCTTTAAACAAGGGCAAACTTTCAACCCATCAATGCTGTTTCTTAACCTTAACATCATTTTGTAAACAGTCATTAATGGCGAGGCATTATACATTAACATTAAACCCTTCACGCCCAGATCTTTCCATGGCTATATAAAATTGTCTGTTTTTAGCCATAAAATTACAAAAAGTAACTGAATACGTATACCAAATTAGTTAGTGGACAAGGATACTAAACAGTTCACATATATACAAAAATTACTTATATTCACTAAAAATCGTTAAATGGTAGTCATATTACAATGGAAATTACGTTCCGAGTCTCAAAAGGGTTAATATTTGAGCTTGTTTGCTGCGCATCATGTGTAGTATAGATGTGTTCCATTCCCTGGTTTATGGTCTTTCAACATCCTTCTTCACTAGGATTGATTGATTGAATGGCAAAAAGGGGGAAACGTGCCAGACATCAGGGGTCACATGGCACTAGGGCAAAGCATACAAAAGGGAAGGGTTAGACCGTTAGAGAAAGTATAAGGGTGAGGGCTTGGGGAAAGGAACGGGATGTTACAGCAGAATGGTTGAATCAAATGAAGGATGTGTATTTGTTGGAGGAAGGAGAAAAAGTGTAGGGCATGATATGGGCTCAACCAAAGACTACTGTAGCCTATAGAGGGCTATATTCAAGAATGCTCGTCAAATCCCGGCCGGTGGAGATTCTCCACCGTCGTACCTCCACTGGTGACATCTACAAGAATTGTCCGACTGGTGGATATTTGACAGGCGTACCAACACAAGCGAGCCCAAAGCGGCATCAGTATTTTGACTGTTTTATACATATCTAATACATTTTACTAGTGAAATTTATAATTTCTGACATTAAAATAATGGCTTAGTTAGTGTTCGCCACTTGTCTGAGGCGTTGGTGCAGAAAAAATGGGCCCGAATTATGCTTGCGAGTACATTTGAACGGCCCGCCAGTACTGCACCACACAATGGCTGACCTCCACCTCCCGCCGCTGCCTGGCTTCCTCACAACTTCACACACCTATATAAGGCCTCCTGGACTTGATTTTACCTTAACTATGACACGTGTGCATTCACAAGGTATGCATGTTACTCTCGGTTGTGTTGAAAACTCACCTGTAATGGTCTGGGAAGAAATAGAATGGAATAAGTGGAGAGCAGGATGGAGGTGGGATGCGCAAGCCACTGCATGGTGAAGGCAGTCAGCTGACTCAAATCTCCACTCGTCGCGTTTTCCTTGATTACCGTTTCGCGATGCAACGGGTCGACAAAATTTCTTGAATATGGGCCATACTGTATACAATAGTCTTTGGCTCAACACATAATACCTTGCCTCCTGCCTCAAAAGTATTGTTTGAATTACTGATACATTTTCCAAAACGTCATCAGAGTATTTCATTAATACATAATTCCTTTTGAACTTTATTAACCTCCTTCACATTCAACATAAAACCTAATCACTCCTATGAACAATACTAGCAATAATTGTGGTTACAGTAGTCATAGAAATATAATGCACAGCTCTAATTGTACAGAAATTAATTATTCTCTGCAGTACACTATAAATGAAAAATATTCATATACCTACATTTCTTTGAATAGTATATGAATTGAAATGAATGCTTAATCTTTTGTATAAACCCGTCAATTAATCTCAAAACTGATTTGCCTTACTCACCTCATAAAATAATGTAGTCATAGAATTCATAAATCAGCTATTCCCAGAGGTTTGATTTTGGTTGCCTATGCTAACAAAAACTTTAAAATCTGTAAAATCTGCATTTCCATTTGTTTTATAGTGGCGGAGAATCGATAACTTCCATTCCTCTGTGTAACAAAGTAAAGAAGTTATGAACAACGAACAGGTAACAAAAGTTGCTCCTTTGACTCACGATGCTCACCTATGATTATTATCTGTTAAAATAAATGTACTCCCGTTACTACAACTAAAAGTTCCCTGAGATGACAATCTGTACAGGATTTCATCCATCGCACACTTGGTAATGCTGATGCACATATCTTCCCCTAATGCTCCAGCCACCCCAGCACCACACTCACAGCCACATCTTCCTCAAGCACTAACGCCGAGGAAAACATCCACTCACAGAAGAGATGTTTGTTTCAAAATAAAGGTTTGTGATATGTACATGCATGAAAAATATATGTTCTATATTGTGCAATTGATATTTACAAACTAGTGTATAAAAATTATCCCTTCTTTGTCTTAATGTAATGACCTAATACAAAAACACAAACACTGAAGCCCGGCATACCTTAGAGGCAGGCAACCATAGACTCCAGCTGTAAGTCCTCACCTCAAATGAGAACATTATAGCTTGGAATAAATTCTTTGCAAATTTTTTTCTAGCTAAAAAAACCCAACAAAACTCCCAAATCATATACACTGCGCTCAACCATAATTGATTGTCGATCTAATCCTGCTATCTCCTCACCTTCATATTTACACCGTCGGCAGAGTGCCTACACAACACCAGCTGCCGCAACAAAAATATAAAATTGGGGAAAAAAATTGAAGTCCCTCGCCATATGATGATCCCTGATGATCCTGTTCTCTTTGTGATGAATTACCTGCCACTACAGATCAATCCCTATCCCACCTTCAGTTTATTTCCCAATGAAGAAATTATCAAATATGGAAAACCGAATCCTTACTCACTCTCAGAAAAATCAAAATTCTCGACGATACACGAGAAAATCCGGTCTTCCCATGTACTTCTCAGCAAAATGTAAACCCGCTTCAGTCGGATCAGAAAACGCAAATTGGTCTTTGGTGAGGATGTGGTTGTCGATCATGCCCTGCCTCATGGCGTCCACCAGCGTGGCGGCGATGCCCTTGCCTCGCCGCGCCCTCAGCACCCACACCCGGCTGATCCCCACCCACACCCGGGACGCCACCTGGGAGCAGCACAACAGCCGCCCACTGTCCTCCATCCGCGCCTCCAGCGGGATCACCCTGTACGCCTTGTCAATCTTCTCGGCGATGAGGCAGCCCACCACCCGCCGCTCCAGCACGTACAGGAACACCTTGGTGTGCTCCCGCGTCCTGATGCTGTTCTCCGAGAAGCCCAGCTCGTTGTCCACCACCTGGCGCACCTCTTCCACCTTCTGCCACCAGAGCTGAGGGTCCGGCCCCGCCACCACCACCACCCGGCCCCCTAGGTGGTCGGGCTCACGGGCCAGCCTCTCCTTCTTCCAGCCCTGCAATGCAAGTTTGGAGTCAAAATGAATTATGGTAAATATTGATACATTGGTTTAACCCCTTCACGCCCAATCTTCCCTTTGCTATAAAGATTGTATGTTGTCGAGCCATAAAACTAAGAAAAGTAACTGAATATACCAAATTAGTTAGTGGACAAGGGTACTAAACAGGTCATATCTATAAAATCTTGCTTACATTAATTAAAATTGTGTAATGGTAGTCAAATTACAATGAAAATTACGTTCTGGGCCTCAAGGGGTTAAAAAGTTATGGAAAAATGTGTACGGAAGCATATCATCGGGAGTCTAACCTCATAAAATATTATTGGAAAAAACTTACATTAAACAGAAACAAGAAATGAAAAAATGCGAAATCACAAGAACTTTTGCAACACTTTCCCTGTGCAGCACATCGCTACATATCATCAGCTCCAAGAACAACCCAACAAGAAATAAAAATAATATGAGAATACCACGTAACAATATAAAAAAATCTGCTTCTTTCTTATTTTGAGAAGATTCATGTTCCGAGAGGCGAGGAGTTCCCGGCCGCATATTTCCGTTTTCTGGAAGAGTATGTGGCGTTTACTCTTGAACACGTCAGGTTAGGTTAGGTTGCAGTTAGGGTAGGTTAGGTTAGGTTGCGGTTAGGGTAGGTTAGGTTTTCCTGTTCTTACTACGGTAACTTTGCGTGGGAATCACAATGAGGGTATTTTTGAGAAGATCCTATGATTAGTTTCAGAGCTACAACCAAGCGTCTTCACTCGGAAACCACATACTCGCACAGAAAACGGGAATATGCTTCCTGGCCTTCTGCCACAAACAGCTCATGACATAACAATGATGCATCAATGTTTGTGACACAAGTACACACCCTATGGCTATGGCTTTGATGCAGGAAGGAAGTCACCCAGTAACTCTATACACTAAATTAAACTAAATTAACCCACACCCCTTTCTTTTATTCTCTTACTGTCTTCTATAAATGGACTGGCAACTAAACGGGCTTTTTGTTACTTTTTTTTTCTCTTGGCCAGTCCTTTGTGATTTAAAATACATAAGTAAATAAATAAAATAATATAAATAACAGCCAGGAAAAGTTTCAACACAAGTGAAGATATTAACCCCTTCACGCCCAGATCTTTCTTTTGATATAAAAAACTGTCTGTTGTTAGCTATATAATTACAAAAAGTAACTGAATATACCAAATTAGTTCGTCGACAAGGATACTAAATAGGTCATATCTATAAAATATTGCTTATATTCACAAAAAATCATCTAATGTTAGCCATATTACAATATAAATTACGCTCTGGGCCTCAAGGGATTAAACAACATCACCGAAGATAGTGTGGCCTCAGGGCTTACCGTGTACTTGAGTGCTTTGAAGAGGTGTTCGTGGTAGTCCCGGTGTGAGGCGGCGTCCTGGGGGTTGCCCAGCTCAAACACCACGCCGCAGGTCGGGCACTGGCTGGCCCCAAACTCCTTCTGGCCGGCATCAATCATCATCTGGGCGTCATCCATCTCAGCGGCAAACCTCTTGTCACTGCTTTTTGTGGGAAAGAGCTTTAATAACTGACTTGTTATGGGGGGATACATACAAGGTGACGACTGAAAATATTCCAAAGAATTCTTTTCCTTAATAAGCACAGAGCGAGAGAGAGAGAGAGAGAGAGAGAGAGAGAGAGAGAGAGAGAGAGAGAGAGAGAGAGAGAGAGAGAGAGAGAGAGAGAGAGAGAGAGAGAGAGAGAGAGAGAGAGAGAGAGAGAGAGAGAGAGAGAGAGAGAGAGAGAATGACAGAAGAGCTATAAAAGATAATTTTTCAATAATAAGCAGATATCAGAGAAAAATAAGAAAGAGAGGGAGAGAGAATATGCCAAAAAAATATTAAACATAAATAGATCACAGAAAAAGGCCACAAACTTACCTTCTTTCAGTTTTGCTTCTCGGGAATTTACAGTCGGAAAGTCTTGTGGTGGGATAGAATATTGGAAAATACTTCACTTTCTTGGAGGGCGACTCAGGCACATCTAGTTCATCGTCCTCCTCCTTACCACGCTTCACTGGGGTCTGCCTCTCTAGCTTCCTGGGTGACCTCCTGGTGGGTGAAGCACTGACGTCCCCCAGCCTCAGTGCGTCAGTGGTGAGTGTTTTGCTGGGTGTGGCTGCCTCTCGGGGTCTGCGTGGTGACTCCAAGTGCTGTGTGTGTGCCTCGGCAGCCTGCTTCCTGGGTGACCTCCTTGTGGGTGAAGCACTGATGTCCCCCAGCCTCAGTGCATCAGTGGTGAGTGTTTTGCTGGGTGTGGCTGCCTCTCGGGGTCTGCGTGGTGACTCCTGGTGCTGTGTGTGTGCCTCGGTGGCCTGCTTCCTGGGTGACCTCCTGACGGGTGAGCCACAGTCGACCTGCTTCCTGGGTGACCGTCGGGTGGGGGTCAGCAGTCCATTCAGTCGTCTTGGGGAGCTGCACTTCGTAACACTTTTATCCTGCAAGATTTTTTTGTTTTAGCTTAAAGTTTGAAATATATCGTAATCCTGGAAGATTTTTAGTTTTTCTTAGGAAAAATAAAATCTCCTTTTCTTAAGAAAATAGAAAGAACAAGAAAGTGAAGTATTTCCCAATATTCTATCCCAGCACACGACTTCCTGACTGTAAATTCTCAAAAAACAAAACAGAAAGAAGGTAAGTTTGTGGTCTGTCTGTGATTGATTTGTTTAACTTTTGGGGGCATATTCTCCCCGTCCCTCTCTCTCTCACCCTCCCCTCGCCTTCTTTACAGATCAGTGGCAGGTCATTTAACGGGTGAGGGGAACGTGAAAGCAACATGAACCGCTTATCTTATTTATGTTTATCTCTCCCTTCGTGTTTCTTGCTCTCTTGTCTCTCTCTCTCTCTCGAAAAAATGAAGGAACAAAGAAGCATGTCTGTCCTAAGTTCCTAACATGTAACCACTTGCCTCATTGTCAGAAGCCTTCACCTCCTCCCCATCATCCCATTCCATCATGATCAACTCCATGTCTTGAAGCTCCCCTCCCGTGTCCAGGGGCTTCTTGGAGAGGGTGGAGGTGCTGATTGAGACTCTCTTCCTGGGGCTGACTGTGCGGGGTCTAGTCTGTGGGGTTTTCTTAGTAGGGGAGGGTGCGCGGGTACTTGTCTGTGGGGTTTTCTTAGTGGGGGAAGATGAGCGGGTACTTGTCTGTGGGGTTTTCTTGGTAGGGGAGGGTGCGCGGGTCCTGGTCTGTGGGGTTTTCTTAATGGGGGAGGGGACGCGGGTGGGGGCAGGTCTGGGGTTGGTCGGCACCGAGGGCAGCGCCGAGACTTCATTGATCCTGTGGGGAGTGCATGAAATGTTGACATAAGAACATAAAGAAAATAAGGAAGATACAAGAGGCTGAGACCTACACGTGGTAGTTCCTGTAGACATGATCTGAGCAAGGGCAGGATTTACTACAAAGGGATCCCTGTATGCAATCATGGGAGGCTGTGGGATGGTGATGGTTAACCCCTTGAGGCCAAGAACGTAATTTTCATTGTAATTTGTGTGCCATTAGACAAATTTTAGTGAATAGAAGCAATATTTTATAGATATGACCTGTTTTGTATCCTTGTCGACTAACTAATTGGGTATATTCAGTTATTATTTGCAATTTTATGGCTCGACAACATACAATTTTTTATAGCAAAGGAAAGATCTGGGCGTGAAGGGGTTAATGGACAAAATAGACTACAGATTACAAGTAGAATTTGATGAAGTGGGGGCATGCATACTGATAGCGATGGTCAAGTGTGGCATTCTCAGACAGTACGGTCATTGGGAGGAATAATAAGAAATGAGATGCCAAGGAGGATATACTGTAATGACATATCCCGCCGCTGCCACCAATTATGTTACCCTTTTCTAGTCTTGTTATTTACAGGTAAGGGGATCAACCCATAGAAGGTACAGTAAGATACAGGTGGAATGGATACATTGGAGAGAATAAAGTGTGCTAGGGAAGTAGTGTAATGACAGGAACAGTAGGATGACTTTTCAGTGTTATATAGTATGTTCAAACAGTCAATTGCATGTTTTATTGTTAGCCCCTTCACGCCCAGATCTTTTCTTTGCTATATAAAATCGTCTGTTGTTAGCCAGAAATGTGTGAAAATAGTGAATAAGGATACTAAACAGGTCATATCTATAAAACATTGCTTATATTCACTAAAAATCATCTAATGGTACCCAAAATTACAATGGATATATTACGTTCTGGGTCTCAAGGGGTTAATGAGGGAGAGAATGTAGCAATGTTGTGATAAGTGGAAGAATAACAAAGTGCTCCTCCACAACACATCACTCACACACCACTTGATATTTTGACCCTTCCAGTCTCAGTCTTGCATATGTATGGTGTATGTGTGCGTGCGTGTGTGTGTCAAGCTCAGAATGAAGACCAACAGTACAAGGTCAACCTACTCTTTGGAGATCTTGGACTGCTGGAGGTACTGGTCAAGACTCTCCTCCACCAGGCGACCGATGTTCTTCTTGGCAAAGCTTTTCCCAACCTTCTGATTCAGGGACACATCGCCATTCTTGGAAGACAACCTGTGACATGAGATGAGAAATGAGAGAATGAGAGTAATGACAGGACACATAACACAGGCACTACTACATGCATACAAACTAACTATAGTCAGACCAGCGTAACCCCTTCACGCCCAGATCTTTCCTTGGCTATAAAAAATCGTCTGTTATTAACCATGAAATTAAGAAAAGTCACTGAATATACCAAAATAGTTAGTGGACAAGGATACTAAACAGGTCATATCTATAAAATATTGCTAATATTCACTAAAAATTGTCTAATGGTACCCAAATTACAATGGAAATTACGTTCTGGGCCTAAAGGGTATAATTGGCTGTCTGGGCGGGACACTCAGGAATGCGCTATTGCCAGATATTGAAAAAAATTGAGCTTAACTTTTGATATTTGTAAAAGGCATCACAAAAGAGATATACACATATTGATACAATTTTAACAAATATTTTACAGCTGGAGGTCTCAGGCGACTCCCCCCAGACTGCCTCTTTAACCCCTTCAGGCCCAGAACGTAATTTCCATTGTAATTTGGGTACCATTAGACTATTTTTGGTGAATATAAACGTCGTTTTATGGATATGACCTGTTTAGTATCCTTGTCGACTAACTAATTTGGTATATTCAGTTACTTTTCGAAATGTTATGGCTCGACAACATACAATTTCCTATAGCAAAGGAAAGATCTGGGCGTGAAGGGGTTAAACTGGTCCGACTATACTACACATAGGTGAGTTCCCTTGACCCCCCCCCCTCTCACAGGCAGGATGAAGAAGGCCCACTTGGCAACAGGGAAAGAATTGGAGGGGGGGAAGGGGGAGGAGGGCCAGATCCAAACACTTACTTGATAGTCTTGCTGATCTGAACAGTGGCGGCAGCACGGGAGCGGCTGGTGAAGAACTTGTTTGATGGTTCAGGAAGAAATGACTCCTTAGACACCTGAGTGGAGGGAGGAGAGTCAGACCCCCACCACACACCCGGTGCCTTGTAACATACTGTATGTGCAAATCATATTCAAGAACATAATGACACAAGCTGCACAAAAACACTGGAGACTGCAAAGAATGAATAAAGTTATCTCAAATGCAACACCTGTACAGTAGTAAATATATTCAAAGGCATAGCGAAGATGCATGGAAACATTGATACTGTAGCTGTGAGAAACTGATACTTGTGATGCATGTGAGCACTACTTTAGGGAGGCACAGAGCTGTGTAGACAATACTCTTGAAAGAGAATGTGAGAGGATTGAACAAGGACCACAGAATGTGTCCGAATGATATTACAAACTTGCAAAACTTATTATTTGAACTCAATTATTCAAATACAATAAAGAGCATGCTACTAAGGTATTGATGCAGGTTTTGTGATAAGTAATAGGAACATTTCAAATTGTCTGAATAATATGCAAAAACACTAATTATAAGGTGTGCATGGACATCCTACAAGCATCCATTTTAATAACTCATGTGATTGAGTTAATAAAATTCATTATTTTGAAAACACCCACAAGGAGAGAGAGAGAGAGAATGCATCAACCCGTAAGCCAGAAAATAACAAGACCACTCCAAAGAAAAGAGAGAGATACAGAGATATAGTCTATTTTTATTATGGTCAAAATGCAGTAAGGAAGCCACGCCCCCTGCCTCCCCTTCTATTCTACGGGGCAGCTGATTGGTGCATTCCTCGTATCATCACTACCAATCACATTATCTTCACTACTTAACAGTGGCATGACCACTGGACAGAGCAATCTTCACTACAGAGGGATTTCTGATTTTGTCACCCTCTGTAGTGAAGATTGTTCTGTCCAGTGGTCACGCCGCTGTTAAGTAGTGAAGATATTGTGATTGGTAGTGATGATACGAGGAATGCACCAATCAGCTACCCCGTAGAATAGAAGGGGAGGCAGGGGTCGTGGCTTCCTTAGTGCATTTTGACCATAATTAAAAAAATAGACTATAGCTATGCATGAGTCCACAATGCAAACAGTAACAGGAGGAACCTCCCTCACCTCGCCGCCGTTCAAGAAAGACACGCCTGGTGGGGACAAAACTTGCAGCCTTTTCTGTAAACAAGAGTTTCATTCACCTCAAATGAATCACAAAAAGGCACCACAGGATTACCCTATGGAAGTGTCTCTTAACCCCTTGAGGCCCACAACGTAATTTCCATTGTAATTTGGGTACCATTAGATGATTTTTGAGTGAATATAAGCAATATTTTATAGATATGACCTGTTTAGTATCCTTGTCTACAAACTAATTTGGTATATTAAGTTACTTTTTAAAATTTTATGGATCGAAAACATAATTTTATATAGGAAAGGAAAGATCTGGGCGTGAAGGGGTTAAACTCGGATGCTGAAATCCATTGTAGAGGATGCCGGGAGTAAACTGCAGCCAAAGTGTGATGCAGAATGTCTGGAAGGTATTCTGGATTGCACATTAGACATCGCTTCCAACAAGTGATTTTTCTCAGTTTGCAGCCAAGTCATTACCATTTTCTTGGGTTGGTTTGGGTATCTTATTTTGGAGGGAATGTGTGGTTTAGGTACCTTATTTTGGGGGGAATGTTGGTTTAGGTACCTTATTTTGGGGGGAATGTGTGGTTTAGGTATCTTATTTTGGAGGGAATGTGTGGTTTAGGTACCTTATTTTAGGGGGAATGTTGGTTTAGGTATCTTATTTTGGAGGGAATGTGTGGTTTAGGTACCTTATTTTGGGGGGAATGTTGGTTTAGGTATCTTATTTTGGAGGGAATGTGTGGTTTAGGTACCTTATTTTGGGGGAATGTTGGTTTAGGTATCTTATTTTGGAGGGAATGTGTGGTTTAGGTATCTTATTTTGGAGGGAATGTGTGGTTTAGGTATCTTATTTTGGAGGGAATGTGTGGTTTAGGTATCTTATTTTGGAGGGAATGTGTGGTTTAGGTATCTTATTTTGGAGGGAATGTGTGGTTTAGGTACCTTATTTTAGGGGGAATGTTGGTTTAGGTATCTTATTTTAGGGGGAATGTGTGGTTTAGGTACCTTATTTTAGGGGGAATGTTGGTTTAGGTATCTTATTTTGGAGGGAATGTGTGGTTTAGGTACCTTATTTTAGGGGGAATGTTGGTTTAGGGATCTTATTTTAGGGGGAATGTGTGGTTTAGGTACCTTATTTTGGGGGGAATGTTGGTTTAGGTATCTTATTTTGGGGGGAATGTTGGTTTAGGTATCTTATTTTAGGGGGAATGTTGGTTTAGGTATCTTATTTTAGGGGGAATGTTGGTTTAGGTATCTTATTTTAGGGGGAATGTGTGGTTTAGGTACCTTATTTTGGGGGGAATGTTGGTTTAGGAATCTTATTTTAGGGGGAATGTGTGGTTTGGGTATCTTATTTTGGGGGGAATGTTTAAAGCAATCAACAAAATGTAAGTTTTATTTCTTTTGTCTTGCATAAAAACTAGTCTTTGATAAAAATATTCAAGTGGGTGTTGGATAACTTCAATCTGGGCTGCCTATATCTATATACTCAACCCTTGGCTATCGCGCTTTACGGCTATCACGCATACTTAAATGTACCTCATTCCTTGGCTATACGCATCACGCCGTCGCGTTTCACGGCTATCACTTTTTTTTTTTTTTTGCCTTTAGCGACTGTAGGCAGTCACCTCCAGGGGCTGCAATGGTAGGGCCTGGAGGCTCACATGAGGACTGTGATCGTTGGCTCGCCACTAATGGCGTGGGCATGATTTTTAAAGTGGCGTTGTTTGCGGAATGGTTGGTCAAATATTGACGTCAGGGGGTTGCATACAGAAAGTTTGTTACTGAAGGCCAAGAAATCCTGATTAACTCTTAATATTTGACTGCTAAGCACTAAAAGTGTATTTATAAAACATTTTTTAGTTTTAAGAGTACTGTTAAGGCCGTAAATGTGCCGGGGAGCACCATTACCTCTTCACAAACATATGTTGGCCTGTTGTGGCCGCTAATCAAGATGGCGGCCCATGTAGGACATTTCTCGTGAGCTGTGCATACATAAACAAAGGCGAAATGTGTATACAGTTGATTATGGTATGCTATTATCATAGGAAAAAAATAATAGTAGTTTTCAATCATTATAACATTGAAATGGAGACTATGTTGCTCAAATACCTTTGAAGCTGTCAACATTTTGGTTCATTTAGCGTTGCTGAGCGGTTCGTTAGGATAAAGTTGGTACTTTCAACGAGGCATATAAGAATGAGGTCAAAAGTGCTCTTTTTTCCATGTATTTTGATGTGTTAAAATTATTGACACATTAAAGATCATAGTAAATGACTCATTTTGCCATTATCACCCCTCCTTAGTTCTTAGTGTTGTTTAGGGCCGCAAATATCCGTTGAGGAAGCATATGCGCTCTGGAGATGTATTATGATCCTATCACAGTTGTGGTAGTTGATCAGTCTTCTTCAGGAAGACAGGTACGGTAAGGCGGATGACAAGTTATTGACAACATGTCGTCGTGAGGAGTGGACGATCGCAGCCGACAGTAGGTGGCGCGGGAGTCATTCCACCTCCTCGATAACAAACCTGGAGACCTGTCAGGAATGGGTGTTTTGGGTGGGGAAAGTTGAAACTAGTCTTATGCGAGGAGCAGATTATGTGGATGGCATAAAATATATCCGGTAAACACTCTATGGGATGACATAAGGGCGAAAATACATAAAGATATATAACTGATAAAGTCTAAGCCTACCTATTCCTGGAAAAATCTTAACCTAACCTAATGAGGCATTTCCGATGATTTCTAATGTAACCATCATTCTTATCACATCAAAATGCATAGCAAAAGAGCATTACTAGCCTCAGACTGGTTGAAAGTATCAAAATACCGAAAAAAGGGGTAAAATATGTGGTCATCTTGGGGATCCTGGCACCAATTACAATTATTACCATTAGTTCTCTTGTTCGGCTATCGCGATTCTCGGCACCAATAAGGCGCGATAGCCGAGGGTTGAGTGTACGTTAAATTGGTGAGAATGGGGCCCCCTCACCCCCCCTTTTCAAAGAAGTGTGATTGGCGGAGGTGTCGGGGCTTTAGGGCGGAACTTAGGCATTCTTAGCCTCTTTTTAGTTAGTTAAGGCAACACCTCAGCTAATCCCGTGCGTTCAGAAGGGGGGAGTGAGGGGGCTCCATTTTCGCCAACTTAACGTGCGGCTAGTATAAAAGTCTTGGTGAGGGAGTCGTAACCCACCTTGCCTGGTTTAGGGGACTTGACGGGACTCCTATTGGAAGGGTGCGCGGTGCTCTCTCCTTGAGCTTCCTCGCATTCTCCTCAATCTTCTGCTTCTTCTGCCACGTCACACAATGCAAAAGGTTCACATATAAGGGCAAGGCACATGATCTAGGTAACTTTCCCCCATGTACAATACATTTTGAGATTTATATATACTATATATAATTTCTTACATCACATAGGACTGGCCTAGGGCAAAAATAAGAAAAGAACCATAAAAAATCTTGCATAGTTGCCAATCCCATAAAGAAGACAGTAAGAGAATATAGAAAGGTGGGTGGGCCAATTTAGTTAACTTAACATGTCTGTCTGTCTGTCTAGCATATCCTTTTCTATTTATTCCTCTTTTTACTTATTTTCTTGCCTCAATTCTTGTTTTTTTCTTACTAGTATTTGTTTTTGTGTTTTGATCTGTCTCTTGAGAGTCAAAAAAATTGTCTTGTACGAGTTTTGGCACCATTTCTCTTACCTGTTTTGCCTCAACAACTCTGGGTTTAGGCTTCTTGATGGCGTGGCCGACTCCCTTGTTCAGCCCGCCGGCCTTCTTCCTGCCTCCCGTCATGGCCACGGACTGTACTCGAGGGGGTGGCGCGCTGGACGGGGCTTTGACAGGCTTGTAAACCCCGGGACTTTTGGGCGAGTTGTAGAATCCCAAATTGGTCCCTAAAAAGACACGGGTCGTTAAACTTTGCAAGAATGACCCCATTTTCCAGAATATGCAGGGGCTAACCACTTAGATTTAAAAAGGAAATAGGGAGAAACTGGTTCACAAATAGGGTGGTGAATGATTGGAATGGACTAAGTCGTCAGGTGATCAATGCGGAGTCTATTGGGTCTTTAAAAGGAGTCTGGATAAATTCATGGATGGGGAAGAGAGGTGGATATAGGTAGAGTTAAGTAACAGGAACTACCTCGTGTAGGTCTCACGGCCTCTTGTAGCTTCCTTATTTTCTTATGTTCTTATTTTTAGCCTTATTTTTTCTGTTTTCCTAGGGCTGCAGACATATTTTTAGCTTTATTCTACTTGTTTGACTGTGTAGAGCCTTTGTTTTGCCCTTAGCCTTTGATGTAGACTTAGTTTCAGGCTTTTTTATATGTTTAACCACCCAAGCCCTCAAAGAACAAATAGCCTACAGGCACTAAAGGCTCCAAACGTAAAAAAAAAAAATCTTCCTTCCGCATATGGAGGCCCTAAAGAGCAGACAAGCTTTCTCTATGAATGTAGGAGTCATTTCATACCAAAAAATTACATGTCTTCTGTAGTACTCTTTTCTTTGTTGATTTTAACATGTGTAGGTCTATGTGGCTCCCTCTCTGTTTGGCCTCTTGTACTAGTTCTCTGATCTTTGCCCTCCCCTCCGTATTAGAATCCCTGCTCAACCATACAGCTTTGAACTTTTGATGGTATTTATATATTATTTTGACCATACTACTTTGAACTTCTTAACATTTGCAGGTCTATGTGCCTATGATGGATAAAAGCTTGGCAACTCAGTAACTATAATTCAGGGTTCAGAATGACATCAAAAGTGTGCCGTCACTATGAAAGCCAAGTAAGCCAGGGACAGGATCTTAACAGCACAAAGAAGGCTTCACTTGAACCATTACCTGATGTTGAGGGTGTTGGGGGTGAGAACAAAGCCTTTTGGGAGTTGGGTGGCGATGGGAGGGTGAGCCTGGCGAGGGTAGGGGTGGCGGGGGTGGGTGGGAACTGGACACCCCCTGACAGGACCCGCAGGTGGGGCTCCCGGCGCGGCGTGGAGAAGATGCCACACTCAGGGATTACTGGAGCCATACTGGACAACACACGTTAACAACACAAGTTAAACAGCAGATGAAATGTGCATTGTGTATGTGTGTATAAGTGTGTCATTCACCCATTGTCTTGTCCACGCGAGTCAGACTTGCGATCGCTAGTTTCACCCTCCTAGTGTGAGCTTGGAGCTCATTATTAGCGAGCTTAGAGTAATGCTGGGACCTCACACACCACACACACCCATCCCCTTGCTCAAGGGGGACAGTAACCGCCAAATTTCTAGTGGAAAAAATCCCCTGGAATGAGCGTGGCCGGGGATTGAACGCCGGACCACAGAATGGTGCATGACACACTAACCCACCAAGCCGTTCAGACAGTAAAACCCGAAAAATAACCATAAGAATACCAAAGAATTCACTCAGAACACGACATAAACATTCTGCGACTGACGAAAATCTTAACCCTTTAACGTACAAATGACGTCTTTGAGCGTCATCCGGCACGTGTAGGCCATACGTACAAATGACGTCTTTGAGCGTCATCCGGTACGTGTAGGCCATACGTACAAATGACGTCTTTGAGCGTCATCCGGTACGTGTAGGCCATACGTACACATGACGTCTTTGAGCGTCATCCAAAAATAATATTTTTAAATATTTATTAAAAATCTTAAAAAGCGCACGGTTGACGTGAGATTCACTTGACCGTTGGAGCGAATTACAATATATTATATTAAAATATATTTTGTATAATATAATATTGTATAATATTATATTATACAAAATATTTAAATTAAAATAAAAAAACTAAAAAAAAAACTACACTATCTTTCACTTCGTTGTATGGCTTTATTTTTTAGCGAATTACAATATATTATACTTCATTGGAAAGGAAATTTATTCAGCTATGTCATGGAATGTAGAAAAATCTTCTATGATGATAAGTTGATTTTTGGCATATTATTTTTTGCCGCAAGGTGTTATTATTATTTTTTTTTTCACTTCTAACTAAAGGTTTTGTAAGTTATTTTCACGCTAGCATATTTTTTTTTAACATTGTAAGATATAGGAAATGATCTTAGCTTAAAAACGAAACATAATTGAACTCGATACCTTTGATAGTTTAGTTTCTAGACACGGTGGAAGTACAACTTTTTCCCCGCGCGTGACATTTCGGGTGACAATGGGTTTATGCGGGACAACAAAAAGTGAATGACAATGGTGACGTGAAAGGGTTAAGTGTGCCGCCCAAGCAAAACATTTAATTTAATTTTTTTTTTCGTTAATAAAAAAAACATGTAACTCTTGAGGGATTTAATATGTCAATTAATCTATACCTTTTCACTCTCAAATTAAAACAACTGAACTTCAAATTAAAACAACTTACGTTTAAATTAAAACAACTGAAGTTTAAATTAAAACAACTGCAGTTTAAATTAAAACTGAACTTCAAATTAAAACAACTTTAGTTTAAATTAAAACAACTGAACTTCAAATTAAAACAACTTAAGTTTAAATTAAAACAACTGAAGTTTAAATTAAAACAATTCAAGTTTATATTAAAACAACTGGTTTATATTAAAACAACTGAAGTTTATATTAAAACAACTGGTTTATATTAAAACAACTGAAGTTTATATTAAAACAACTGGATTATATTAAAACAACTGAAGTTTATATTAAAACAACTGAAGTTTATATTAAAACAACTGAAGTTTATATTAAAACAACTGAAGTTTATATTAAAACAACTGAAGTTTATATTAAAACAACTGAAGTTTATATTAAAACAACTGGATTATATTAAAACAACTGAAGTTTATATTAAAACAACTGGATTATATTAAAACAACTGAAGTTTATATTAAAATAACTGAAGTTTAAATTAAATAACTTAACTTCAAATCAAAACAACTGAACTTCAAATTAAAATAATTGAATTTCAAATTAAAAGAAAAAATACATATATTATATTATGAAATTAATTAGTTTTATTTTGAAGTTCTGTTGTTCTAATTTGAGAGTGAAAAGGTGTATTATGAAACCCCCAGAAAAGTAACATATTTCTTCCTGCAAACTTTTTCTTATCTTTACCAGAGTGCTGCCAGCAAAGAGAGGAGAGGGAAAAAATTATTTTCAAGCTGTCAGAAATTAAACAAATAACACAAGGGGGGTTTGGGGGGGCGATTGTAACCCCCCCCCCCCCCAGTCAGGTTAGGTTACGTAATCACTGTCCAGATTAGGTTACTGAACTGGCAGGAGGGTCTGCAGCTCCTAGTTATGTCAGGAGAGTAGTGGTCAATAGTGAATAGTGGTTGAAACTGCATATTTACCATATTTACAAATCATATCATATAACAATTCCTTACCTATCGAACCAATTGAACCAATAGTCTATATGCACGTACACGTATTAACATAAAAGAAATACACTCACTTCATCCACAAGAACATAACATAAATGCAGCAAAATAGTTTCCCTCTGAGCCGCTTACAAGGTCTCCACCCAATGCGGCCAAACAAACTATTGTTATACGTATATGTTTATTGTACGTCATATTTAACATATATAACTATATGTTAAACATAAGATATGTCATAAGTTACTAACCTAACCTCACTATAACCCCTAAAAATTACTAACCTAACCTCACTATAACCCCCTAAAAGTTACTAACCTAACCTCACTATATATAGTTACTAACCTAACCTCACTATATATAGTTACTATATATTGTTAAAACTAACCTAACCTCACTATAACCCCTAAAAATTACTAACCTAACCTCACTATAACCCCCTAAAAGTTACTAACCTAACCTCACTATATATAGTTACTAACCTAACCTCACTATAGTTACTAACCTAACCTCACTATAACCCCTAAAAGTTACTAACCTAACCTCACTATAACCCCCTAAGTTACTAACCTAACCTCACTATAACCCCTAAAAGTTACTAACCTAACCTCACTATATATAGTTACTAACCTAACCCCACTATAACCCCTAAAAGTTACTAACCTAACCCCACTATAACCCCTAAAAGTTACTAACCTAACCTCACTATAACCCCCTAAATGTTACTAACCTAACCTCACTATAATCCCTAAAAGTTACTAACCTAACCTCACTATAACCCCTAAAAGTTACTAACCTAACCTCACTATAACCCCTAAGTTACTAGCCTAACCCTACCATAACCCCCTAAAAGTTACTAACCTAACCTCACTATAACCCCTAAAAGTTACTAGCCTAACCCTACCATAACCCCCTAAAAGTTACTAACCTAACCTCACTATAACCCCTAAAAGTTACTAGCCTAACCCCACCATAACCCCCTAAAAGTTACTAACCTAACCTCACTATAACCCCTAAAAGTTACTTATATTGCCGTAGGCGGCCGCATGGGGCTCGCGGCCGCATTGGGTATACACCGCTTACAACACCCTAGGCCAGCATTTTAACAGTGGTGTTCCGTGATTACTCTGCTTAACACTCACCTCAGCTTGCCGCCGGGTGTACCTCTGCGTCACACTACCACGGGGAGGGCACAGTGGGCAAGGGAAGGATGAGGGAGGTCAATAATTGGGAATATAACAGTGGGCAGCTTTTTGTAAGTGTTCTCCCGCGGTTGTTTTGGCGCCAACACGCCGCCGCAGTGGTGCCAGTGGCGGCAGAGTGGCGCCAGATTCTTGTTGTATTATAGTAGAACGGCTGTAAATTCGGGAGATTCATATTTTAGTAGTACATTGCATCTACTACGTTGGAAATGTGGATGAGTGTCTTTCTGTGTGTGTGTGTGTGTGTGTGGAAAATTAGGAGGAAAGAGAGGAAGGTAAGAGGAGGCAAGGAAATGAGGTAGGTAGACACTGCTTGGTGCATACACTGAACATATAAGAACATAAGAAAATAAGGAAGCTACAAGAGGCCGCGAGACCTAAACGTGGTAGTTCCTGTTGGAAATTGCTGCTATACCTACAATATGTTTGGTAGATCAATCATCTCTCTCCTCTCTCTCTCTCTCTCTCTCTCTCTCTCTCTCAAAAGATAATAAATTTCCTTGTGGATTTTACCGACCATTCAATAAAATATCTGGAGTAGGCTATACCAATCAGAGAGAGAGAGAGAGAGAGAGAGACGTGCATTGACAAAGTGAGAAATGTCTAATTAATAATTAATTAGTTACGGCATGGACCACTGTATACCTGGACCAAGGATAGTACTATGTACTATCCTTGACCTGGACTGTGCACGGAATATCGGCCTGTCGCACAAGGGCCTGAAGTCGGAGGGCCGCTCGGATTCATATATATATATACGGATCATATAGACTGGTTTATCAGTATATATGATATACTGTAATCTTCGTAAATGTTTGTTCTATAATATCAAATAAAAAACAGTAAAACACGCTAAAGAAATGCCATTACGAGACTCTGAAGATATATGCATGAACTTAATATTCACTTAAATCTTCGCCATTTAAAACTTTACGAGTCAACTTTTATCATGAAGGGTATCAATAGATCGAAGCGCAATTTTATTAGCTTTCCATTGCTATATTTTGTTATCTGATAAATGAATTAAAACCATGCATAAATTAGCGTTAACTAAATAAATAAAATCATCAATCGGATAATTTTCCCGATTGATGGTTATTTATTTAGTCAACGCTAATTTATACATGGTGCTAATTCATTTATCAGAAAACGAAATATATAAGTAAATAAATAACATCATCAATCGGGAAAATTACCCGATTGATGATTTTATTTATTTATTAGTGGTCTATGGTTACGGACATTAATGGCATAATAAAATGATGTAAATAAAAATCTGGATTTCTGGAAAATAATCACAATTTCAGTATAGATCTACCGATATTTTGGTTGAGTTGGCAATGCTGCTTGTGACATCTCGGCATTTGATACATTTTTGTTTTATAAATTTACTAAAGAGAAAAATGAATGAATTATTATGATGGATAAATAACCCAAGCAATATTTGTGTGTGTGTGTTTCAAGTCAATGATTAAAAAGTAATAATGTTACGTTTATCATATAATTATCATGAGATAACACAAATGTATTGACTTGTAATGCTAGGTACCTACTAATAAACCAACAGGCAAATCAGTGATGTTTGACTCATCAACATATTTATTGAGTTGTTTGCAGTGCAATAAAAGGGGAAAAAATAGACAAACACGAGAAGAGGAGGAGGTACAATATTAGTTTTTTTGGCTTCATTTTTTGCATCCACAAGTATACGAGTAAACAAATGAATAAACAGGAAAAAAAGTAAAATTTTAGCTGATGTAGACATGGTTTTGGAGGATACTATAGCAAAGAAGAAGCAAAAACCTCGCATCATGTCAGGAGCCGAGATCAAATTTTGGGCCTCATTGTTTACATCTTGTGGCAGCCGAGTGAGTAATCGTTCCCAGCTCGGTAATTGTAGCATATCTTCCCCCATTCACCTCCTGCCTTGTTCCTGATAGCCTGGATCCCTTTATTAACACCCAGGGAGTGTATGGCGGGGTGAAGTACGGGTTTTAGGGGTGTATTGGGCGGTTATCGGTGTGGTGTTGGTGTGGGTGGTGGTGGTGTCGGGTGGTGCGGCTGGTGGTATTGCGGGTATTTATTGATTTTTTTTAAGGTTCAGGATCTACAGGGTGAGTTTCAGAGCGTTTAAAGATGACTTCAGGCCTTCGTGACTTTATTTTCTCTTCTTTTCGTTCGTAGGTTTTTTCATGTACTGTCTTTGTGAACGTAATGGTTAGGATTCTATTATAGTTACATTTTGGTGGGTTTGATTTGATGTTTAGGTAATTATGACTATATTACTGTGATTTCCAAGATAGAGATGAAATGGGTAACAGGAAGGTTCGACGGAATGCGTTTTCGACGACACCGTCGAAACTTCCAACTTAGTGCATCGTCGAGCCTTCCAAGTCAGCGCCGTCGAACCCTCTCATTCATTCCCTTCATAATATTTTAGATCTTTCATCATGCGCAATTTAACATATCGTTGATATAAATTAAAATACGTACGTATTTGTAAACAATATTTAACATTTAACACTTACAACAACTTTAACACTTGTTTCCCCACAAACTGAGGTGCTGTTTTCTGTAGGCTAATTTACTGTGACCATCAGGAGGGCAGTGCCTCAGCCTGAGGATGAAGCCGCACAAACAGTGCTGTTGTTCATTGTTTATTAGTCTTTATCGCTAATTGATTTTATTAAATACAATATTAAGGATAGGCAAGCTAAGTTGGATAGGTGTTACCACGTTAGGGTGGGAAACAACGAAAAATATAGGCTAGATCTAGGCTGTATAGGCTTTTCACTTTAATTTTGGTTGGCAATGATCTAGTAACTTTGTATTTTATATTAATCCTCTCAATGACAAAATATCTGTAGGTTTTACTCTATGATAGACATACGTATAGACATATTGGAAGTTTCGACGGTACCGTCGAAACCTCCATTTTCTGCCGTCGAAAGTGCATTCCGTCGAAACTTCCTGTAATCGATGAAATGTAAGTGTTATCGTCAAAATTATCAAAATGTATTATTTTACGATAGGACCAAACTTCCCTACACAATTGGGAGCATGGTTTTTGTTTACCTTATTGTATTCTAAGAGACATTTTCTCCTTGAGCTTTCCGTCGCAAATCAATAGTTTCGGAGATATAGAACATTTTAGGTGGGAGGAGGAATACGTCTCCTTGTATACAAAATGCCCCCCTCCTCCTCTTCTTGTGACCTGCATCGCTTTTGTTTGGTATTTTATTAAACTTTTTATTATTGGACCCAGTTAGGAGGTTAAAGCTAGGTTAGGTTAGGTTAGGTAAGGTAAGGTAAGGTAAGGTAAGGTAAGGTAAGGTTCAGGTTAGGTTAGGTAAGGTAGCCACGGGTGCGCCTCTGAAATAAATGCGATGCAGGTCACAAGAAGAGGAAGAGGGAGGCCTTTTGTAAACAAGGAGACGTATTCTTCCTCCCACCTAAAATGTTCATATCTCCGAAACTATTGATTTGCGACGGAAAGCTCAAAGAGAAAAGGTCTCTTAGAATACAATAAGGTAAACAAAAACCATGCTCCCTATTGTGTAGGGAAGTTTGGTCCTATCGTAAAAATTTACCTATCAAAAAATCTGTTGTACTCAATATTTTTTAGTTCCTATGGGATTTTGTAATATTTTTTAAAATTTTACACTTGGAACACAACACCCATGTTTTGCATAATCTTCTGTCCACACACAAGCGTTGGCTGTCATTTGGTGTGTCAAGGGGCGCCATTACGGTTACAGGGAGTTTTGTACACAAGTTGTTTCATACCCAGGTTTTGTTAGTTGTTTCGTACACTGATTGAGTTTTTTCCTACATACCTGGTGTCGTTTCGTAACTGTAGTAGTCAAGTTCAACTCCGAGCTGAGTGTACGAAACGACTATGCTTTCATATAGACTACGAAACAACTTTTTGGTGTACGAATCTACTGGTGTACTAAACAACTTGTGTACGAACTGACTACACCCCGCCGGTACAGCCGACTTGTGCTCTCTATGTACCATGATCGTGCTCTGATTGATTTAGACTTTACTTGAATAATTTTGATGAGATAACACTTACATTTCAGCTTTATCTTGGAAACCACAGTAATAGTTATAATTACCCAAACATCAGATCGACCCCTCAAAAATGTATCTTTATGGAATCTTAACCAATTCGTTTACATGAACAGTACGTGAAAAACCTACAAATGAAAAGAAGAGAAAATAAAGTAACGAAGGCCTGAAGTCATCTTTAACCCCTTGAGGCCCAGAACGTAATTTCCATTGTTATTTGACTACCATTAGACGATTTTTAGTGAATATAAGCAATATTTTAATAGATATGACCTGTTTAGTATTCCTTGTCCACTAGCTAATTTGGTATATTCAGTCACTTTTCGTAATTGTATGGCTAACAACAGACTAACAAGAAGTTGCCTTGCAGAGGCAACACATCGAATACACTGATCTGATCAGTCTGTCATCTTGCCAGGAACGGAATAGATCCCTTAGTCCTGCTCAGTTTCAAAAACTACATAAAAGCTAATTTCGGAATACTGTACGTATTTGTTTTTCTAATTTCAGAAAATTTTAAAACTCGATATGATGTGATTATCCTGACAGTGTATTTGTTTGCTTTTCATTATAACTGAATTATGAAGAAGGTGATCTACTGTGGGTGAAATGACGCGTGACTGGATACCCTGAACTTTATAAGCTTGATTTAATCCTGTGACTATACACTGAGGTAAATCACCAAGTACGTATGTGGCTGCACTGTGGAGCCGCTATAGTTATATTTTATGATTTATATGATGCAAAGAGAACCTATACATTGAACAAGTTAGGTTGTTTTTAGTTTTTCAGCAGGCTCTTCACTGGCAGGTTACCCAAAGCATCCAAACATTACTTAACACACACACACAAATATTGGTAGACTGCTAAAGCATCTTAACCCCTTGAGGCCCAGAACGTAACTTCCATTGTAATTTGGCTACCATTAGATGCTTTTTAGTGACTATAAGCAATATTTTATAGATATGACATGTTTAGTATCCTTGTCCACTAACTAATTTGGTATATTAAGTTACTTTTCTTAATTTTATGGCTAACAACAGACGATTTTATGTAGCAAAGGAAAGATCTGGGTGTGAAGGGGTTAAGGTTTGTGAATTAATAAATGAATCTCCTTGCAGGCAAACTTTTTACCATGGGGGACGAGAGCAAGGATGAGGAGCGTGTGTACGGGGGGTGCGAGGGGCCCGACGCCATGTACGTCAAGCTGATCTCCTCGGACGGCCATGAATTCATCGTGAAGCGAGACCACGCGCTCACCTCCGGCACCATCAAGGCCATGCTCTCCGGGCCGGGACAGTTTGCCGAGAATGAGACGAATGAGGTCAACTTCAGAGAGATCCCGTGAGTTTGGAGGCGGAGAGAGAGATAGATCAGTGGAGAGATAAGAGAGATAACTGGAGAAAGAGAGAGACTGTTTTTTATATCTTCATTTTCAGGTCTTGTAAATTCACTTAAGAACATAAGAAACATAAGAAAATAAGGAAGCTACAAGAGGCCGCGAGGCCTACACGTGGTAGTTCCTGTCACCTAACACTACCTACATCCACCTTTCATCCCCATCCATGAACCTATCCAGCTCCCCTTTAAAGCTCCCTAATGACTCCGCACTAACTACCTGTCTACTGAGACTATTCCACTCATTCACAACCCTATTTGTGAACCAGTTTTTCCCTATTTCCTTTCTAAATCTACGCTTTTCCAGCTTGAATCCGTTACTTCTTGTTCTACCTTGGTTAAAAGCCGTAAGAACTTTTCCTACCTCTCCTTTATTAAATCCCTTTATCCACTTAAAAACTTCTATCAGATCGCCCCTTACTCTGCGTCTCTCGAGTGAGTGTAATTTTAATAACTTCAATCTCCTCTCATAACTAAAGTTACGCATCCCTTGTATAATTTTGGTCATCCTTCTCTGCACTTTTTCTAACAACACTATATCCATCCTGTAATATGGAGACCAAAACTGAACTGCATAGTCTAGGTGAGGCCTGACTAGAGCCAGATAAAGCTTTAGAATAACTTCCGCACTTCTACTTTTAACACTTCTGGTAATGAATCCTAATACTCTATTAGCTCTATTTCTGGCCTCAATACATTGTTTCCTAGGTCGGAGGTCTGGGCTCACCCTCACTCCAAGATCTTTTTCACCTTCTGATCTTTTCAGCGATACATTGCTTATGGTGTATCTATTACCAGGGTTTTTTCTACCAACATTCATAACGCTACATTTATCAATATTAAATTCCATCTGCCATCTGACTGCCCACTCGTTAAGTTTATCTAAGTCTCCCTGCAATATGTTTACGTCAGACTGTGATTCAATAATCCTACCTAACTTAGTATCATCAGCAAACTTGCTGATATCACTGCTAATCCCACTATCCAAGTTGTTGATGTAAATCAAAAACAGTAATGGGCCCAAAACAGACCCTTGTGGAACTCCACTTGTCACCAGTCCCCATTCAGATTTGGAACCATTAATTGTAACCCTTTGTTGCCTATTACTTAGCCAAGCTCTGATCCAATGAAGAACCTTCCCATCTATACCATGAGCCCTAACCTTATTTAAGAGTCGCTCGTGTGGTACTTTGTCAAACGCCTTACTAAAGTCCAAATATATTATATCATAATCCTTATCATTATCTGCCGTCTCATAAACTTTCCTATAAAAACTCAATAAATTGGTGAGACATGACCTACCCTTGGTGAATCCATGTTGTGAATCATTGATCAAACTATGTTTATCTAAGTGCTCTCTAATGTTTTTTGCAATAATAGATTCCAATAATCTACCCACTTGCATTTCATTGTCTTTTTTTATTTCTTCATTTTCAGGTCTTGTAAATTCACAGTGTTTTATTGATTGTCTTTTTCTCTTGTTAATGTCACTTGCATGAATAGGTTTATGAGGCTGTAGATTCTGCAGCCATATCATTAGTATTTCATTTTAGAGAGATAAACTGCTGCCATATCATTAGTATTTTATTTTAGAGAGATAAACTGCTGCCATATCATTAGTATTTTATTTTAGAGAGATGTTTTCTGCTACCATTTCATTAGTATTTTATTTTGCTGCAACACCTCGTACCTTGCAACAAAAGCAGGAGCACAAAGGGACAGGGTTGGCAGGCGCACACTCATAGGGGGAATACTTATGTTATAAAGTGGTCATCAGATCTAAGCATCTTGTATTAAACAGGAATATTAGTTCGGTAGACAACGAAAAGCATAAAACGCAATTCGGACATCAATAAACTTTCCATCATTATACTCAAAATGGGGAAGACAAAAGTAGAGTTCTAACCAACACCAGTTATAGATAGAAGGCCTAATAGTGTGACTCCTGCCGCGATTAACCCCTTCACTCCCAGATCTTTCCTTGGCTATAAAAAATTGTATGTTGTCGAGCCATAAAATTACGAAAAGTAACTGAATATACCAAATTAGCTAGTTGACAAGGATACTAAACAGGTCATACCTATAAAATATTGCTTATATTCACTAAAAATCATATAATGGTGGCCAAATTACAATGGAAATTACGTTCTGGGTCTCAAGGGGTTAATCTAATGCTGTGCGTGTGTATGTGCTTCATCTCGTGCTATTCTCAATGTCTCTCTTCTCCCCAAGGTCACACGTGCTACAGAAGGTGTGCATGTACTTCACCTACAAAGTGCGCTACACCAACAGCTCCACAGAGATCCCAGAGTTCCCCATTGCTCCTGAGATAGCCTTGGAACTCCTCATGGCTGCTAACTTCCTGGACTGCTAAAGGAAAACCAACATATAACAGAAGAGAGGCAGAAGAGGTCACGCCGCCTGCCTTCCACAGGCTTCCGCTCCAAGCTAAAAGAAGAAAGAAACAGCCCAGAGATTAGGGGAGGGGACTTCAACTTGATCCTAATTCATATCTTTTTTCCCCTTTCCTTTCCCTTCTTTGGTGTTTCCCTCCTACACCCTGATGAAAAGTCTCCTTCCCACCCCAGAGGAAGGAAGGAAGATGCTGTTGAACGTTTTGATAACTTAGTACCTACGTGTTGCCACATTCATCAGTCCCCACATTACCGAGCTGCGTGTTCATGCAGCTGACATTCTTGTTAATGGCTTGAAAAATGTTGAGTTGATTTTTTTATTGTTTTTCTCCCCCCTGGTGTAACACTATATTCCCCTTAGTTGAATAAGATAGCTTTAAATATTTATTTCCTTGCAAGGCTCTGGAAGACGGCGGGTGATCAGGGCTCGTTTGTCACAGTATAAAGAAGATAAATCCATTTTTGTAACATGAAACATATGCTACTATTAGACAGCAACTATTATTCTAAGAGTAAAATGGTGCTGCAGTTAACATTGATTTACTGCAATTCTTTGTACGGTTTAGTGTGTTAGTGCCAGGGCCTGTACAGCGCTGCAGCATGTGCAGGGAAACAACAAAACCACCCTGAAGTGTTACACCAACCTCGAGGAATGACAGACCGATTAACACAATATTATCTTTCATGACAAACTACTAAGCGAGGAAGAGAGGTTTATTTGGAATGTTTATCATCGTTTGAGAGGAATGACTACGTTGTTGCAAATGTGAAATTGCTGTAATAATATCTTCGATGTACATAAGATTATCATAACTCTAGATCCATTAATTATGCCAAACAATTTGTCAGAAGATTTTGCAGGTTCAGGTGTTTGTTTGTTTTTATCTTTTGTTTTTCATTCGCTTCTTTTTTACAATGAGGGAAGGCTGTAGAGTTTTCCTGTGTGTCTTCATAACACTCGTCTTGCCTGAAATGCAGGTTTGCAGAGTCAGACCTCACTGTGTCTTAGTGCTCACAACACTCACATCAGAACTACTAATAAGAGAGCTTCGTATTGCGCTTTGTATGTTTTGTTCAATACAATTTGTGCAAAAGGCTCATGTGTCATTGTTCTCAATAAATTATTGGTAATCATGGAGTCGTTTACATTACTTCTTAATCGGAAAGGGAACACTGGAGGTTCACTTTTCAGAACAACCTTAGTGTACAGGCAGAATTTCAGGTAGACTTCTTGACTCTTTCCCCTCCTTTACGCCACTGGTGAATTCATGTCATGATTAAATGGGTCACCAGATTGTCTGTTCACAGCCAGTGTCTGCATAGACCAGTAACCTTATTAAGCCAGGAAACTACACATCACTTGAGCCCCCACTTTGCTTCTTTCAACTCTCCTTTCTATTATATGTTGCTCTGTAGTCTCTTTCAGACCAGTAGACCCGTTTGTTTCATCTTTGTTCTCTGCCTGGTCTGTCTGTCCTGTCATGTTTTAATGTTATATCTAACTGTCTTAAGGGCAGACAGAAAGTATATAATACACCTGGCATACTTCAACCTAACCTGCATGAGTGTACAGGGTGGCTACATAGATGTATCAGAGTCAGGCAGCGGAGGTCATAAAACACTGTCACATCGGTCACTGATAAAGAGTCAGGCAGCGGAGGTCATAAAACACTGTCACATCGGTCACTGATAAAGAGTCAGGCAGCGGAGGTCATAAAACACTGTCACATCGGTCACTGATAAAGAGTCAGGCAGCGGAGGTCATAAAACACTGTCACATCGGTCACTGATAAAGAGTCAGGCAGCGGAGGTCATAAAACACTGTCACATCGGTCACTGATAAAGAGTCAGGCAGCGGAGGTCATAAAACACTGTCACATCGGTCACTGATAAAGAGTCAGGCAGCGGAGGTCATAAAACACGGTCACATCGGTCACTGATAAAGAGTCAGGCAGCGGAGGTCATAAAACACGGTCACATCGGTCACTGATAAGGATACAGTCTGAATTTAAAACGTATGTAAATAAAAAAAATTCAAGTGTTCACTATAAATACTCCACAGCTGCTCCAAGTGAATGTGATACTAATACTTATTTATTTTGTATATAGTAATTAATATGTACAGCAGTGGCGTAGCTAGGTATCTGAATGGGGGGCACAGCTGAGTATGGGAGGGGGCACCGGGGGGGGCATTAGGGAAGCGGAGCTCAGGGCCCACTCTGATGTTACACAGAAAGGGATGAGGGTATATTCTAAGATCAGATCAGTGGTGGGTATTAGAGCATTATATTCGTCGATGCGCTGTGGGGCCTATTTCTGGTGAGTAGTGACGCCACTGCAGTCACCACACACTCCATCCTTCATAAGTATATCCCTGATGATGCATGTCTTGTTAAAATAGGAGTAATTGAATAACACATATGACCTTCATGAAAAACTTTGTGTTTCTATTGGTACTCACTATGGTATGGTATTGGTACTCACGAAACACTTAGAAATGGTTTACCGTAGATAACACAATAGTCGCCAGTCACTCGCCACTGCACTAATGTCGCCAGGCACAATATATTACAAATTTTAGCATCACTACAGATTTTTATTTGCCACTGAAGACATGTAGTGTGATGTACATAATATAAACTACTGTGCATGCGTCTTCAGTGGCAGTGGAGTAGTACGGTGAGAATGCAATCAATGGAAAACAAAAAAATCACGAACGAAATGCTATACAAAAAAATCTATATTAAACTATGAAATGTTGAGCCAAGAAAAAGTCGTTCATAGCCTTCAGAGCCTAAACCTTTGCCAACGAAAAGAAGAAAGAAGAAAAATAACAGGATAGAACCGAAAAAAAAACTAATAATGAAAACAAAACTATTGGTACTCTTAAAAGAAAAATGATACAAATATTATTTTTTTCACCTTTCTATGTACACAAATTCCATGGCAAAATGTCAGCCTTAAGGTGGTCAAGTTTTAGCTAAACTTGTGCGATATATTTAAAGATAGTTGGTGTTTTTGCAATCTTTATTCATCATTAAACAAAATAAATTATCTTTGCCGAGGAGTAAGTACATCCTTGCCAGTAGCTGGCAGCCGCTAAAAACACTGAAAACAGGGCTGGTCCATACTACCCGCATGTGCCATTATGCCCCACCTTCCCCTTGATATTATAACCATGGAGTTCTGTTTACTGTTGTGTAGTTTCTTTCGCTAAAGCGGTGGGTAGAGCAGTGCACCTTCCCATATGGGATGCCCGTCACTGCAGAAGACCAAGTCGCTGTTCTTTGGGCCGATGAGGATGTGCCTTGGGTGTGCTGCCGGCCCTGGCCAAGGCCAACTAGAGAGACTAGTTGGCCTTGCCCCGGCCCGGCCCCGCCCGCAGTATCCTGCGCCACACACGCGTGGAGGTATTCTCGCCCAGCTGAGTGTCGAGTTCCAGAATCATGAGGGCAGTGGTATCAAAGGCTTGCCTCCAGCCTTGTGGCTTCCAGGATAATCTATCACGTATACTCATGTAAGGGGACTGCCACTGGAGCTGTTGTGGAAGGATGCCTGTGTAGTAGACGTCCTCTATGCGGAAAGGATGAGTCTTGTTGGCCGCGTGGTACAGTGGAGCCACCATCTTCCTGAAGAAAAAGTAGGATGACCCTTGATGGTATTTGAATTGTAGGTGCAGGGTTGGTCACAGAGGACGTAAGGCTTAGTTATGGGGGATGGAAGAGAAGGGGCAATGTGTCTGTGTTGTTTTAGGGTGCAATGACACCTATTGGGGAAATGCTCCCCTGTTATGGATTGTCATAGCTAATGATAGCTGGCTAGGATGATAAGACAGGATTGAGTACTATAGTGATAAATTATTGTCCAAGCGAGCGAAGGACACCTATTTCAGCCGAATTAATTATTTGGTACTATGTAAATAGATTGGTGAATCTGTCATATAGGCTTGTAAAATGTTTACTCCACGAATGGGGGCAAGGTCTAGAGTGCATATTGGCTTGTAAAATGTTTACTCCACGAATGGGGGCAAGGTCTAGAGTGCATATAGACTAGTAAAATGTTTACTCCACGAATGGGGGCAAGGTCTAGAGTGCATATTGGCTTGTAAAATGTTTACTCCACGAATGGGGGCAAGGTCTAGAGTGCATATAGGCTTGTAAAATGTTTACTCCACGAATGGGGGCAAGGTCTAGAGTGCATATAGGCTTGTAAAATGTTTACTCCACGAATGGGGGACAAGGTCTAGAGTGCATATAGGTTTGTAAAATGTTTACTCCACGAATGGGGGCAAGGTCTAGAGTGCATATAGGCTTGTAAAATGTTTACTCCACGAATGGGGGCAAGGTCTAGAGTGCATATAGGCTTGTAAAATGTTTACTCCACGAATGGGGGCAAGGTCTAGAGTGCATATAGGCTTGTAAAATGTTTACTCCACGAATGGGGGCAAGGTCTAGAGTGCATATAGGCTTGTAAAATGTTTACTCCACGAATGGGGGCAAGGTCTAGAGTGCATATAGGCTTGTAAAATGTTTACTCCACGAATGGGGGCAAGGTCTAGAGTGCATATATATTCAAAAAGTTGACTTTAGCCTGTGCGAGCTTGGACACGTTCCATATCTTTAGTGTGGACGTCTATTTCCTAGTTATACTTTATGTTAAAGCAGCATTAAGTATCCAAAGCTGGTTGTAGTAAGAGACTCATTATAGCCAGGGGTGGGCAGAAGTTTACTTACAGTGGCAAAATGAAAGAAGACAAAAAGTTAAAACAACCAAATAGCAAATTGGAGTTTAGTTGATTTTTTGCCTTACCTCATTTTGTATCTTTTTTACCTCGTAAGTTTCTTCCTTGGATGACAAAATTCATGGTCAGAACAAGAAAAATCAAGAGTACTTAATACAAATGTACAAGTGGCAGCAGCAGCAGCACTACAGTACCTTGGTAAGATGTAGCCCGAGCCAGAGCAGTAAGTGGGGAACAGTTTTTGAGGGTATTCCTCCCAGGTGATGGCAAACTTAGGGTTTTCACAATGTTCTCGGCAGGGAGTCACCCTCCATCGTGGCCTGCACACAAAGTGACTTCTGGTGTGGTTGGTTGCTTCATCGTAGTCGTGCAGGAATCTTGAGGGACCATAATTAACTTGAGTGACTTTCATGCCTTCTATATTTTCACTCTTAAAATATACTGGATGTAGGGAACTCTTTATGAGAACGTACTGCTGCTTAGATAAAGCCTAACCAAGCTTATTCGGATTGGTGATAGCATTTATTTACGTATCTAATTACTTTTTCCATACATGAGGATTTTCCAGTTTGTCCATGCATAGCCTATGCATGCTTGATTGATTGAGATGATACAAATAAATATTATTGGGATGTGCCAGACACAAGAGGTCATTATGGCACTATGAAAACAGCAAAGAGATGAAGGAGGGAGAAAGAGAAGGTGACAGGGCAGAGGATGGGGAAAGAAACTGTCCAATGTCTTTACCTGCTTAACATGAACACGTTGACTAGCATGTCTGTGTCACTCTTGAGAACCCAGACTGGCGTGGGACAAAAGTTTTCCACCCAATGCAGCCCTGAAACTATCTTGAGGGTTAGGTTATCATAGGAGTCAAGGAAGGAAAACTGTATGATATCGTGGTAGACGTGACTTTCCTCTCGCACCGCAGCCATCACATGCGGCTCCATTGAGGCTGCGAGGAGAAAGACTGTCTTGAATCCTGTGGCACGTGTCCATAATGCATTGCCCCACAGCCGCCTGATAAGAGTTCTGTTCTGGTGGTCTTGTGGTGCAGCGGGTACGAGGTTAATGATGTACAGGTTGGGGATAGCAGAGCATAAGTCAGGTTCATTTATAAGGTACTGGTAAGGGAGTTGGTCTTCGGGCATGACGTCGTGAAGTTCCTGAATAGCGGGTCTGCGGAATCTTTGCTTTCTAGGGGAGGTACGTATAGGCTTATTATCCTTATTATCCTTAGTGAGTCTTTGCTCCTCTCTGACGACTTTATATTCTGTGGTAAGCTTCTGTTCCGGTAGAGATGGTTCATGTCCTGTTTTGGTGAGATTATGGTCAATCCCTATGTAGCGGGGGGCTGGGTGGTTGCTACTTCCCCTTCTGTTTATCACCTGGAAAACTGTGACTTCAATAATCACTAAGGTCACTGTGATGATTGCAAGGATGACCAGTCGTTGGAGCGTCCTCTGGCTGTGATGTAGAGGCCCATACTCCGTCAGGTTACCAGTCATGATGGATTTCGCTTGGGAAGGGAGAAGAGAATTCAAGGGATCAGCTAATTTTGCGTTGCCATAGTGAATGAAAAGCGTTATTTGTTTACTTTGGCACTTTGCGGGGAAAAATAGTACGTACTACAATATCCTATACAACCTTTGACGTTAATCATAAAACTTTGCCTCTTGTTTTGAAGTGAAATGCCACTCACGATATTCTAAGTTAACGGTTATGATTATTTTCATATCTGGTGAAACTTTAAAGGGTCAGTGTTTTAGAAGTCATATATACCTTTCATTACCAGCATCGTTGTTAAGCATTATTTTGGGGTTTGTATGGACGTATCTTTACTATAGAGTCTGGCACATAAGTTAGGAATCACTTTAACTTGGAATGGAACAAGTAGTCAGAGTTGTAAATGTAAATTAGTCTTTTATCTCATTATTACATGTTTGAGCCGCCCTATGGGATGGTAGTTGCAAGTAAGAAGCTTAGATTTGACTTTTTTCATATATAGTCGACGAAAACAGAGCATAAAAGACACGTGTGGCTGTACATATCACTGTATCTACCCAATAATCACTTGATTTCACTGATCATTTCAGTATTTATTTTGTACAGTTCACATGACACACTTCACACACATACATAAGAACATATGAAAATAAAGAAGCTACAAGAGGCCGCGAGACCTACACGAGGTAGTTCCTGTTACTTAACACTACCTACATCCACCTTTCATCCCCATCCATGAATTTATCCAGCCTCCTTTTAAAGCTCCCTATTGACTCCGCACTGACCACCTGACGACTACCGACTAACCGAGTCCATTCCAATCATTTACCACCCGATTTGTTAACTACTAAAGTTATTCAATAAATATTCAATCAATATTCTATTAAAGTTGCTAATAAAATTATAAAGTCAGGTCCACAGCTGTGCTGTGGACCCGTTTACTCACACCTAAAACGCGGAGTATTATGAAGCTTTGGATGCAATATAGGGTACATATCACTGTACACATATTCTTTTTGCTGAAAAATGCACCATAAATTAAATATATAGTTGAAAGGTGGATGTAGGTAGTGTTAGGTAACAGGAACTACCACGTGTAGGCCTCACGGCCTCTTGTAGCTTCCTTATTTTCTTATGTTCTTATGTTATATGCCTTTTTTTGGGCCAAAATATCAGCAGACCGCGGATCGCGCTGTGATTGGTAACGCAGGTTACTCGTCCCTTCAGTCTCAGATCTCGCCCAGCTGATCGGCTCTTTATAATGGCCTCAGCAGACCGTCAGTACCTATCCATTCAACATATCCCAAACAAAGAGAACATACTATGTTTGTTTTGTGCCAATGTGCAAAAACACCACAATTAAAACACAAGATTAACAAGAAAACAGCGCACAAATTTTCCTGCACTTAAATTGGACAGGAGACGGGGCAGGACAGGAGGTAGTGCACCAGTGGGCGACGGGTGTGCTTCTCGCAGTGATCGCACTCTTGCCCCTCGAAGTCCTCCTGCAGCTCCTCCCTGGTGCAGTAGCCCAGACGCACACGCGGCAGTAGTGCGCCATCTGCCCTGAGTTGTTGCTGGGTGGCGTCCAGTGGGTGGTAGTCGACCGTCGGTAGTGAACGTCAGAAGAATCAGAATATAAAAAGAGAAAGCAGGAGATGGGGAAGTGGGGACAGGGAGAAGAATAGATGGGTGAGAGAAAGGAGGCTAGTAAGAGAAAAAGTCTCCGGGGCTTGACCCAGGTGCTGTATGTGTTTGTATGTTTTTGTTGTGAGTCGATCTCGACCTAACGACACGCTTTCCCATCTCGCACGAGCAAACAGAAACCACTCTGGGGCGGCTTGGCAGGACATGGGCCTCGGAAGATGGTGCTCCGGACACACCCAGGACAACCCCGCGCCCACCATTTCTTCACTTGTGGTTTTTGTTCTTTTTTTCTTTCTTCAGATTTGACTTGTTTTCTTCTTCTCTTCGTTCTTCTTTCTTCTTCTCTTCTTTCTTCTTATCTTGTTTTTGTTGTTGGTGTTGTTGTTTGTTTCTTGTCTTGCTTTTTTCTGTCACTGCCATGTACGCGCGCACACCCCGATACTCCTCGGCACCCCGCACGGGCGGCTGGCGTCATTTCTCCACCACATCTCTCGCGTTCCAACATATACAAACAGGAGGAAGGAAATTGTGAAAAATTTAGTGAAAGAAGTCTGAGATTAAAAGTTTTTTTTTTTTTTTCTTTTTTTTTCAGAGATTGGACAGGGGAAGAAGGACTCCGTAGAGCGGAGGGACCTACAGTTTTTCGTGGGATCCGAACCACTGATAGAGAGGGGAAGGTGAGCGGAACGGAGTGGATTGTAGGAGTATAAAGTTTTGCAGCAGCGTAAAAAAGGGTAAGATTACCTCCGTATAGCAGAGGGGATTTAGTGAACGTCGAGGTCATGACCTCTTTTATATGGGTGACCTATCTGGCGGCGTGCAGCAACGTGCGTACCTGGCAACCCCTAGTCACTACCCTTGCTTCCCATACCAAAGGGGCGGAGCTACGCTCTGCCCTACCAGCCATCTTGACCGCCTCAACACACGCGGGAAAATTGAATTTTCATCACAATATATATATATATATATATATATATATATATATATATATATATATATATCCTGAGGACAAAACCCCCCTGGGACAAAAAAACAAGAAATTTTAAAATCATAATTTTTTATTCTTATTATTTGTAGTTTATGAACACTTCTCTGAGATGTAAAATATTACATTCATTATATAATATATAGGTTTTGATTAATTATAAATATATATATATATATATATATATATATATATATATATATATATATATATATATATATATATATATATATATATATATATATATATATATTGATAGGTTTGATAGGTTTTTATCTATAGCTACCGTAGATAACGCTTAATTTAGTCGCCAGCTGCAATAATGTCGCCAGGCGCCAAATATTACGAATTATAGCATCACTACTGCTGTGTATGTACACAGTCACGCCATGTACTTGGCGAACACTTGGGGCGAGGCAATCCCATCAATTTCTCAAATCTTTTCCTTGTCTACAAATGTTCGCTCAGTCTCCTCTTGGAGACCCGCTCCACCCCCCCTAAAAAGCCACACCTGTTTCAAACCTTCCCGACTTTATAGCTCCCTGATGAGTAATTATAGTTTTAAATCCCGCACCAACAGCTAATGGCAATTTAACAGCTCCCTCCCTCCCTCCCTCTTTCCCTCCCTTCCTCCTTCCATTGAGCCCTTCAACTGGGTCCTTCCTCCATCAGACAGGATGAAGTAACTTTTAAAATATTTACATTCTTTGTTTTCGGAAAAAATAATGGCTATAGCAAAATATATTCGTAACACTGAGAGCAAGGGTGTGTTGTGTTGTGTTGTGTTGTGTTGTGTTGTGTTGTGTTGTGTTGTGTTGTGTTGTGTTGTGGTGTGGTGTGGTGTGGTGTGGTGTGGTGTGGTGTGGTGTGGTGTGGTGTGGTGTGGTGTGGTGTGTGTGTGTGTGTGTGTGTGTGTGTGTGTGTGTGTGTGTGTGCGCGCGCGCGTAGATGTGTAAATGTAGCCAATAATATTGTTTGGAAATATCTATAATTTAAGTATTTTTAATTTTACATTATGTATGTGTATATTCCTCATTGTGTGATAGTGTCAGAGAGAGAGAGAGAGAGAGAGGAGAGAGAGAGAGAGAGAGAGAGAAGAGAGAGAGAGAGAGAGAGAGAGAGAGAGAGAGAGAGAGAGAGAGAGAGAGAGAGAGAGAGAGAGAGAGAGAGAGAGAGAGAGAGAGAGAGAGAGAGAGAGAGAGAGAGAGAGAGAGAGAGAGAGAGAGAGAGAGAGAGAGAGAGAGAGAGAGAGAGAGGCTAATCTGGTAATTATGGGTTTAACTCCTGCACAAACCAACCACTAAAGACATTTTAATAAGGTGACGTCTCGAGGTGCTAAAAACTTTATCCTTCTTGTGCCTCAAGCAAGGCTTTCTGATCCATTTACATCCTATAAGCTAAGTGGAGATATCAGGGCCAGGACCCATATATAAAGCATGTAGTGGAAATGTGCAGTCACTTAGCCTTCACCAGCACTTCAGTCAGTACACACACACACACACACACACACACACACGCACACACGAACTTCGTATTAATATGATTAATATACTTTCTTTAATCAATAGTTTGTTTCACTTAATTTTATACTACAAAATTTTTATACTCTCTCTCTCTCTCTCTCTCTCTCTCTCTCTCTCTCTCTCTCTCTCTCGCTCTAGAATATACGATCGATTCAAATATGACTAGTTTACTACTGCTATGCCAAACATAGCATAGCAGTAGTAATAGTAGTAGCAGTAGTGGTGGTAGTATTGCCTTGTTTAGCAGGTGTTAATGAATAGTAATTATAGTTTTAAGTCTCGCAATTACACTAATGACAGTTTAACAGCTCTAACAGAGGGAGAGAGATAGGGAGGAGGGAAGGAGTGAGGGACGGAAGGAGGGACGGAAGGAGGGAAGGAGGGAAGGATGGATGGAGGGAGGGAGACAGAAAGGAAAAGATGAAGGGAGGGAAGGGAGGAGGGAGACAGAAGGACCACCAGGTAGGAGGAACAGGTGTTGTAAGAAGCAGGTAAGGGAAGGGAGAGAGGGAGGGAAGAAGGGAGGGAGACAAAAGAGTAGAGGAAGGAGAAAGGGAGAAAGGGTTACTGAAATTTAAGAGGAATGGAAGGGAAGAAAAAGGTGACGTGACAGCGAGAGAGAGAGAGAGAGAGAGAGAGAGAGAGAGAGAGAGAGAGAGAGAGAGAGAGAGAGAGAGAGAGAGAGAGAGAGAGAGAGAGAGAGAGAGAGAGAGAGAGAGAGAGAGAGAGAGAGAGAGAGAGAGAGAGAGAGAGAGAGAGAGAGAGAGAGAGGGGAGAGAGAGAGAGAGAGAGAGAGAGAGGAGAGAGATGGAGAGAGAGAGAGAGAGAGAGAGAGAGAGATGGCCCCCGTGGGATTAACAGCATCCCAGGGGAAGGAGGAGGAATGCATTGTACAGACTTTGAGAATATGAACGATAATTTATTGGAAAATACGAAAAGGAAATGGAAGGAGAGGATCCGAGGCCTGTGTGTTCGCGATTTAGGTGGAGTGACTGTACCACTGAAGATGATACACAGTAGTTTATATCATGGTTGTATAATCTTCCCTGTTTCAGCGTTGTTTTATGCTTTATATCTGCAAGTATATACGATTTCAAATTACATTACTCGTTTTTTCTTTCGGGCGACGACGACGGCGGGAGGACACTCAGAACAAACACTAGATTAGTGTAGCCCATTATCAACGTCGCCACTCGGTCGATATTTTTGTAATTTGTTCATTTATAGCCATACTATGACACAGATGAAGACACAAAATGACAGACTCTCCAGATAGCCCCTTCTGACTTTCCTGAAATCATGGATGTAGAAATGTAATGTCACGGCCCTGACGGACAGCCAACACGCTAAGCCAAGTACACAACAGTAATCCTCTCTGTTACGTGGACCCGAATCTATGTTCCTTGAGGTCACCAGTTGCAACCCTGGAAGGGCTCGCAACACACCCTTGATTCCCCAATGTCCCGCTATTAGTGTACGCGGTAAGAGGATTGAAACGCTATCTAACTTATCTCTATTTTATTATCTAACTTAAACTGTAGGTATTATTGGGCAAGACAGTTACACTGATTTTCATACCTCGGGAAACCAGGCCTTTCCCTTACATATAATTACACTCCACAAAACTCTACGCACGCCGCGTCCTTGTCTCAGATGATACTAGACTTCAGAGACTTCCACGTATCCACAAGATATACACTCTGCGCGTCTTGAAAAGCGCTACACAAGAATACAACACAACCACGATCACAGCTCCTCCCTAACCACAACTATTTCTCTGAGACTCCCTAATCACACTAGAATACAGGATAATTACAGTACCTCCTGTTTCTCCAATAAACACTCTCTGAACTCTCTGACTCTTGATTACACTTGCACACCTACACAATTACAGGCCGAAGTCCTACCACAAGGTAAACACAGGAAGAACCTTACCTCAGACTCTCTGTTGTACACCGAGCCTCCCCGGACACCTCCACTCAGCGCCTCTCCTCACACAAGTCCCTCTCCTCCCAGTTGTTCCTCTTTTATCTCTTCCTAGGGCCTGCCCTCCTAAATCCTCCCAGCCAGAGCGTCAGGTCAGAGTCCAGCTGGCTAATACCTTCACTCGAAACCGCCTGACCTCCTAAAGTATCTTAACGAGAGTTCCAAGCCGCCCAGCTGAATAATCCCCTCCCCCGAACCATTAAGCACCTGGCCTCTTTATTTTCCTAGCGAGACACGTAGCATCAGACAGCATATAGCAATATACCAATCTCTCAAGTCCTACAGACGTCACAGTAAGTATTAACGCCACCACACGTCTGTAAATAAAAAAGAAACGTTGTCCTGGCGACTTTAGTGTTATCTACGGTACATGGGGATTTACGGTACTCAGGTAGACAAAACAATGATCAGGTGGAGTGAACAAACACAAAGAAAGATAATAATATTTTTTATGGTTACTATAGTAATAAATTGCTTAAATTATATTTTTTCTTCTGATTTTAGTGATATTAACCTGAGGGGGTTTTGTCCTATTTCGAACTTTAGCTTAGGGGGTTTTGTCCAAGGGTTTTTTGTCCTAGGGGGGTTTTGTCCGAGGGGGGTTTTGTCTGGACCCCACGCTATACTATGGGTTTAATGGAGAATAACAATTTATTTATTTATTAATCAATTTATCAATGAACCCTAATTCACATTGGTAACTAATTCTAATACAATAGTATATCATGCATAAACAATTAGCGGTATACATTACGAATATCGTTCAAAAATGCTATAAACAAATCAGGTTCATATTTTCTGAGCACTTTCCAGCAAAAATGATTAAGGTGTGACTGAAACAGTTCCTTGCTAATGACACCTCTCATGTTCTTTAAAATACGTGTTTTGGCATCCAACCACGATCGTTCTATGCCTTGAGTGTTTGCGCCTGTTACTGGATCCACGTCATTTTCTTGGTGATTCACTGTACTATGGCGATAACCCAGATTATTTAAGTTTCCATATGCAGGCCATTCATCAGACCTATGACCTGTGGACCATAAATTAATCCCTTCAGATGCAGGTGTAGGGGACCAATTATGATAACCTGACCTGTGTTAGCTACCTGACCTATGACCTGTGAAACAGTAACTAATACCTTCAGATGCAGGGGTAGGGGACCTGTGGACCAGTGTACGGGTAGATCACACCCCACACCACTGTAGACTGCGGTACTGCAGTAGAACGCATACTAAAGTAGCAACTATATATATATATATATATATATATATATATATATTATATATATATATATATATATATATATATATATATGTATATTTATATATATATATATATATATATATATATATATATACATATATAATATATACATATATATATATATATACATATATATATATATACATATATATATATATATACATATATAATATATATATATATATATATATATATATATATATATATATATATATAATATATATATATATATATATATATATATAAGCGGCATATATAATAATCCTCTTTCCCACATTGGCGACTTTCAAAGGAGACTCCGCTGCGACTCCGCTGTCACATGTCCAAGGTGGAGTCTCAGCGGTGTCTTAACGGTGTGGCAACGGTGTCGCCGTAGTTTCACTTAAGTGGCGGCGAGGTCTCCATTGGACGGCGACTATTTTGGACTGTTAAAAAAAAATTAGATTTCGGGATATAATAACTGCGACTGATTTCATTTCTCGATCCATTATTTTCATACAAGAGTGAGTGAAAATGTGGTAGGGAAGATCTGGATAAATATGATAGACGAGAATCTAGCGTTCCTGTTTCAGCCGTTACTCTCAGTCTTGTTATATTTATATACATCTTTTTATATTCAGTTACTTAATCCCTTCACGCCCAGAGTTTTCCTTGGCTATACAAAATTGTATGTTGTCGAGCCATAAAATTACGAAAAGTAACTAAATATACCAAATTAGCTAGTGGATAAGGATACTAAACAGATCAGGCGTATTTTGTGCGTCCCCTTGGAAGTAAAATTTTACTTATTTAAGTTCCGCCCACTTATTTTTTACTCTTTTGCGTGTACAGAAAACTGAGCAGAGACACTCCCGGCACCAAATTTTACTCTTTTCCTGTAAAAATATACAGTCGTGGGTGTGGGTGGTGGTTTCAAGAGCCTGGCCAATCAGATCGCGCGCATGAGAAAATCTTATCAGACCTCCTCCCGTAAACGTTTCTGTTTTCCTTTAATTCTCACCCAATTCAACATTCATTACATGCGCACGACATGCAAAGGATACTGTATTTAATTAGGAGTAGGTAAGGAGTAGTAAGGAGTAGAGTAGGTGACTCTTAACAGGTAAGAAGTCACAAATATTAAAATTTTCCAGCGACATCTGGGAACAATTTTTGCAATCCCGCCAATCTTTCAATGCGTCCGAAGCCTTGTTAAGACTTGTGGCTAGCACGATAAAACTTGTAATTTGGCCATAATACACTAAAATAATAAACAATCTCTTTAGTAATAGTTATAATTACTTTAAAAATGCAATGTAACTGGTACATTTGTCATAACTTACATAGGAATGTCACCCAAAAAATGTACATAATGGATATACGAACACCTCCACAGTCCTCCAGTGAGGCGAGGTGAGGTGCTCTGAGGTGCTCCCAGGGTTCCTCATGCGTTCGCCGATTTCGGCAGCTGGCGGCCCTCTACGCATGGCTGTAGCTCCGAAACTAACCACAGGATTTTCTTGAAAATAACCTCATTGTGATTCCCACACAAAGTTACCAAACTGGTGTCATTCAAACCCTAACCTAACCTAACCTAACCTAACCTATAGCGGTCTGCCGAAAAGGGCGAACGCCTGGAGATTTGAGGCAGGAGCAGAAAAGAGAAAAGAGGAGAAGAGAAAAAAAGGGAAGAGAAAGAAGGAAAGAAATGGAAAAAGAAAGGAAAGGGAAGGGAAAGGAAGAAAATAGAAGAGAGGAAAAGTGATAAATGTAAATGATAAATTGTTGCTGTCTTCCATGATGGCAACATGATGTACCATGATTCCGTACGTCTTCGAATTACAGTTGGGTAATCTTTTTAAGGTTGTGAGAGCGAGGTCTGTCTGGCTCTCCCAGTGAATGTACGATATATTTTCCTTCGGTTCCGTCTGTAGAAGCGTCTGGCAGCGCTACAATCGTATTTTGTGATGGCAAGCAGGGGCGGAGCTTAAATAAGTATAATTTTACTTCCAAGGGGACGCACAAAATACGCCTGATACCAATCTATAAAAACGGATCACCTGAAGATCCGTCACCCCAGAGTTTGGCAGGGTGACGGATCTTCAGGTGGGATATCCTGGGGTGACGGATCTTCAGGTGGGATATCCTGGGGTGACGGATCTTCAGGTGGGATATCCTGGGGTGACGGATCTTCAGGTGGGATATCCTGGGGTGACGGATCTTCAGGTGGGGTCAAGACTTGAACTGACTTCACTTTCCAAATGAGGTCAGGTCAAATGGGTAAAAGAGAGGAGTCAGGACCCTCCAGTCAGGTAGGAGGACTATATAAAAATAAGTTGACTAAAAAATATAAGTCATAGGAGTCAGTGGACCCTGGCACGCAATACCTTCCAAACCCTAGCGTCCTGCCACTGTTGTGTGATGATTCCACTAAGGTTATTCGGTGGCTTCAACAAAACAGACTTTTAAAGCGTGAAATTAAGTGTGATACTTGTGATAACTGGATGAATTTGACAATACACTCCAGATTGAAGGATGGTTTTCTGTGGAAATGCCAAACAAAAGACTGCCTGAAGTATACAAATCCACTAAGTCTATAAGAATTGGATCTTTTTTTGCCCGTTCTCAAATTTCAGAAGATGCATTTCTCCAAGATGCATAACACAAAGGAATATATTTGTTATCATCATTTTATAAATTATATTCACTGTGGGCTGGGATGACGGATCTTCAGGTGGGAAATCCTGGGGTGACGGATCTTCAGGTGGGAAATCCTGGGGTGACGGATCTTCAGGTGGACATTCTGGGGTGACGGATCTTCAGGTGATCCATAAAAACTTTGGTTATATTCATTAAAAATTATCTAATGATGGTCAAATTACAATAGAAATTACGTTCTGATCCTCAAGGGATTAAATATGTGAATAAGTTTACCATGTACACGTTGGGGCAAGGAAATGCTTATAATAGCTATAAATGTCCTATATCCTGAGAACATCTAATTTTTTAAGATTAGTCCCTTAAATGTAAACTGAGTGGAAGTGACAATCGTAGTTATTCTGAGAACTGTTGAGTCTGAATACAAGCTTGAAAATAAACCTTGACTGAGTTTCCTCTAACTTTTGTTTGGTGTGTGCGTGTGCGTGTGCGTGTGTGTGTGTGTGTGTGTGTGTGTGTGTGTGTGTGTGTGTGTGTGTGTGTGCCAACAAGTAATTTCTGATTATTGTTCAAGGAAAAACTGTATAACTTTTAACAACATACTGTGGGGAACTTTAATTAATATTGTGACGTCCTCCTTCCTTCCTTCCTTCCTTCCTTCCTTCCTTCCTCCTTCTCTTCCTCTTTCTTCTTCTCACACTCCTCATCTTCCTCCTTAATGATGGTTCGTATGAGGTGCATTCAGTGTTCACAAAGCCTTCTTCCTCCTCCTCCTCCTCCTCCTCCTCCTCCTCCTCCTCCTCCTCCTCCTCCTCCTCCTCCTCCTCCTCTTCCTCTTCCTCTTCCTCCTCCTCCTCCTCCTCCTCCTCTATCTCCTCCAGCAGAAGGGAAAGAAACCTCGCCTGGAGAAGATAAGACCGACCTGGTTTGTGTGAGGAAAGTTTTGATGGAGCATTTTTAGCTTTGACTTGAAACACTGCAGGAGGCGAAAAAGAAGGAGGAGGAGGAGGAGGAGGAGGAGGAGGAGGAGGAGGAGGAGGAGGAGGAGGAGGAGGAGGAAGAGAGGAGGAGGAGGAGGAGGAGGAGGAGGAGGAGGAGG
>JACEEZ010006005.1:0-20000 GCA_016584305.1 Chionoecetes opilio | reverse complement strand
ATATATGATAATAAATGCATGAAATCATTAATGGTGGCAGCGGTGGGATCGTCCTAGCCCAAAATAGCCCAAGCCAGCACCCGCGAAAACACACCCGCGTTGCTATACCCGGCACAACACCACCTCGTCCTTAACAACACCACTACTATCTACCACTACCACCACTACCACCACTACCACTACCACCACCACTACTACCACTACCACCACCACTACCACTACCACTACCACTACCACTACTACCACCACTACCACTACTACCACCACTACCAACCAACAGCCTAGATTATATCAAGTCCCCATGAAGTATCTGTTATCCGTGGCCCCTGATAAGCTCTGGTATTTATCAAGGGAGAGCATCGGTGTTATCATCAAGTTGTTTCAAGGCGGGGGAATGTGTGAGTGAAGACGACAGCGTTAGGGGCGAAGTTATCAGGCGTGACAGCGATAACAGGACGGGCACGGCGACAATGATGTCAGGTGGCTGGGACGATATCTGGTTACGGGAGGCAACTCAGTGAGGCGGGGCTGGGAGGCAGAAGAGGAGGAGGAGGAATAGAAAGAGGAAGAAAGAAGAAGAAAATAAAAGATAAGATACTTTGATCCTATCTAGACACTTTGCAAGTACCAACTACAAGGTTATTGACTATACAAAGCGCCACCACGCCAGGACGAACTTGGTGGACTCGAGCCGCTGACCGAATGCAGGGACTCTACACGCAAGCTCACGACTCTACAAGAAAATAAAAGAAAAGAGGTACGCACTGTTCGAGAACAGAGAGAGAGAGAGAGAGAGAGAGAGAGAGAGAGAGAGAGAGAGAGAGAGAGAGAGAGAGAGAGAGAGCGAGAGAGCGAGAGAGCGAGAGAGAGAGAGAGAGAGAGAGAGAGAGAGAGAGAGAGAGAGATCATCCCTAAAACGAGAGAAGGCAAGGGAAGATAAGCGTATGTGTGGAAAGGATATCGTAATATTATGAGACGTAAGATGAGTTTTAGGGCAGTCTTTTGAAAACATGAGCAGGGAGAGCAAGAAATACAGAAAATATGAATAAAAAGATAAGGAAGAAGCATGTGAAGGAGGTAAGAAAGAAGAGAAATAGAAAGACTGAAAGAAATAGTAAATATCAGAAAAAGTGAAAAAAACCAGTAGGTGAAAGAAAAGCGGAAAAATAGGAAAAAATTGTACGGGCGGGGGCACACACACACACACACACACACACACACACACACAACACACACACACACACACAGACACAGACACAGACACAGACACAGACACACACACACACACACACACACACACCAATAACAAGTCCCATTCAGCTCAAGATGACTTCCCGGAAAAAGAAAAGAAAAGGAGATACGCACTGTTCGAGAGAGAGAGAGAGAGAGAGAGAGAGAGAGAGAGAGAGAGAGAGAGAGAGAGAGAGAGAGAGAGAGAGAGAGAGAGAGAGAGAGAGAGAGAGAGAGAGAGAGAGAGAGAGAGAGAGAGAGAGAGAGAGAGAGAGAGAGAGAGAGAGAGAGAGAGAGAGACACACACACACACACACACACACACACACACACACACACCATCACTACTACCTACCTCTCCTTCCTCGCAGTTTATTGCCGTAATTAGGCGATTAAGGCAGGCAGGTAAATCAGCCCATAAGTGCTCAGGCGACACGCGCGTTACTTACCAAAGAATAATTTGAGTCCCTTTACCTCCTTCCAGGCAACGCAAAAATGGGCCCCCCCAAAAAATGTGTTCAGATGCTTTGTATCTCGTGTTAGTTGCGTAAGCGTGAAGCGGGTTGCCTACATACGGAAAGAGAAGGCAAGAAGGAAAAAGAGAAGGAAGGAGAAGGAAAGGAACAGAAGGAAAGAGAAGGAAAGAAGGAAAATGAGAAGGAAGGAAAAAGAGAATGAAAGAAGGAAAAAGAGAATGAAAGAAGGAAAGAAGGAAAATGAGAAGGAAGGAAAAAGAGAATGAAAGAAGGAAAAAGAGAAGGAAGGAGAAGGAGAATGAAAAAAGGAAAAAGAGAATGCAAGAAGGAAAATGAGAAGGAAGGAGAAGGAAAATGAAACAGAAGGAAAGGAGAAAATGGAAATGAAAAAGAGTGCAAAATGATAATAAGAGTGTGGACGAGAAAATTGATGAGATGGAGGAGCAAGAATCAAGAAGAAGAAGAAGAAGAAACTAAAGAACAAGAAAAACATGCAACAGAAAGAAGAAGGAAAATAATAAGCTAAAAAAACAAGAAGAAAATGAAACAGAAAGACGAAGGAGAATAGCTAAAAAAACAAGAAAAAAATGCAAAAGAATGAAAAAAGAGAATTTGCTAACGAACAAGAACAAAAAGAAAGGGAAAAAAGAAAGCTTAGGATGAAAAGAAAAGATGAAAAACGAGAGAAAATGTAATGCTATATAATTACTCAAAGTGGCAGACACATTAAATATATTGTATGTATAACTCCTATGTCTACACTTATTCGTACTCTCTCTCTCTCTCTCTCTCTCTCTCTCTCTCTCTCTCTCTCTCTGTTTGTCTGTCTGTCTGTCTGTCTCTCTCTTTCTCTCTCTCTCTTTCTCTCTCTATCACACACACTGTCTGTCTCTCTGTCTCTCTATCACACACACTGTCTGTCTCTCTGTCTCTCTATCACACACACTGTCTGTCTCTGTCTCTCTTATCACACACACTGTCTGTCTCTCTGTCTCTCTATCACACACCTGTCTGCTCTGCTCTCCTTCACACACCGTCTGTCTCTTGTCTCTCTATCACACACACGTCTGTCTCTCTGTCTCTCTACAACCACTTCTGTCTCCTGTTCTCTTATCACACACACTGTCTGTCTCTCTGTCACACACACTGCGTCTTCTTTTCTCTTCCCAACTGTCTGTCTCTCTCTCTCTCTCTCTCTATCACCCACTGCTGTCTCTCTCTCTCTCTCTCTCTATCACACACATGTCTTCTCTCTCTCTCTCTCTCTCTATCCCCACACTGTCTGTCTCCTTTTCTCTCTCCCTCATCACACACCTGTCTGTCTCTCTGTCTCTCTATCACCCCCACTGTCGTCTCTCTGTCCCTCTTCAACACCGTCTTTTCTCTGTCTCTCTATCACACACTCTGTCTGTCTCTCTGTCACACACTCTGTCTGTCTCTCTGTCTCTCTATCACACACTCTGTCTGTCTGTCTGTCTGTCTGTCTGTCTGGCTGGCTGGCTGGCTGGCTGGCTGGTTGGCTGGCTGGCTGGCTGGCTGGCTGGCGGCTGGGGTTTCTGGGTGGCTGCTGGCTGGCTGGGTGGGGCCCGGCTGGCTGGCTGGCTGGCTGTGGCTGGCCTGGCTGGCTGGCTGGCTGGCTGCTGGGTGGGGTGGCTGTCTTGGCTGGCTGGCTGGCTGGCTGGCTGGCTGGCTGGCTGGGTGGCTGGGCCCTGGTCTGGCCTGGTCGGCTGGCTGCTGGCTGGCTGCTGGCTGCTGGCTGGTGGCTGGCTGGCTGCTCGGGGTGGCTGGCTGCTGGCTGGCTGGCTGGCTGGCTGGCTGGCTGGCTGGCTGGCTGGGTGGGTGGCTGGGTGGCTTTGGGTGGGTGGCTGGCTGGGGCTCTGGGTGGCTGGCTGCTGGCTGGCTTCTGGCTGGGTGGGGTGCTGGCCCGGCTGCTGGCTGGCTGGCTGGCTGGCTGGGTGGCTGGCGCTGCTGGCTTGCTGGGTGGCTGGTGGCTGCTGGCTGGCTGGCCTTTGGGTGGCTGGCTGGCTGGCTGCTGGGTGGCTGGGTGGCTGCTGGCTGGCGGCTGCTGGCTGCTGGGTGGCTGGCGGGCTGGCTGTGGGTTGGCTGGCTGGGTGGGCTGGCCCGGCTGGCTGGCTGGTGGCTGGCCCGGGTGGCTGGCTGGGTGGCTGGCTGGGCTGGGTGGTGGCTGGCTGGCTGGCTGGCTGGCTGGCTGGCTGGCTGGCTGCTGGCTGGCTGGCTGTGGGTGGCGGCTGCTGGCTTTGGGTGGCCTGGCTGGGCTGGCTGCTGGCTGGGGTGGCTGGCTGGCTGGCTGGCTGGCTGGGTGGGTCTGCTGGTGGCTGGCTGGGGCTGGCGGCTGGGTGGCTGGCTGGCTGGCTGGCTGGGTGGCTGGCTGCTGGGGCTGGCTGGGGTGGCGGCTGGCTGGGGCTTGCGGGGGCTGGCTGCTGGCCTGGCTGGGGGCCCGCTGGCTGGCTGGGGCTGGCTGGCTGGCTGGCTGCGGCGGCCTGGGGTGGCTGGCTGGGTGGCTGGCTGGCTGGCTGGCTGGCTGCTTTGGGTGCTTTTGCTGGCTGGCTGGCTGGCTGGGGTGGCGGCTGGGGGCCTGGCTGGGGTGGCTGGCTGCTGGCTGCTGGCTGGCTGGCGGGCTGGTCTGGGTGGGTGGTTGGCTCTGGCTGGCTGGCTGGCTGGCTGGGTGGCTGGCGGCTGGTGGCTGGCTGGCTGGCTGGCTGGCTGGGTGGGGGCTGGGGCTGGCTGGCCCGGCTGGCTGGCTGGGGCTGGGGTGGCGGCTGCTGGGTGGGTGGTGCTGGCTGGCTGGCTGGCTGGGTTGGGTGGGGCTGGCTGGCGCCTGGGTGGCTGGGTGGCTGGGCTGGGTGCTGCTGGGCTGGCTGGGTGGCTGGGTGGCTGGGGCTGCTGGCTGGCTGCTGGCTGGGTGCCTGGCTGGCTGGCTGGCTGCTGGTTGGGGCTGGCTGGCTGGCTGGGTGGCTGGGCTGGCTGGCTGGCTGGCTGCTGGCTGGCTGGGGCTGGCTGGCTGCTGGCTGGCTGGCTGCTGGGTGGCTGGCTGGGTGGCTGGGGCCCCGGGTCTGGCTGGCCTGGCTGGCTGTCTGGCTGGGGCTGGGTTGGCTGGGGGCTGGGTGGGTGGCTGGCTGGGCTGGGTTTGGGTGCTGGCTGGCTGGCTGGGTGGCTGGCTGCTGGGCCTTTGGCCCTGGCTGCCTGGCTGGCTGGCTGGGGGCTGGCTGGCTGCTGGGCCCGGCTGGCTGGCTGGGTGGCTGGCTGGCTGGGTGGCTGGCTGGTGGCTGGCTGCTGGCTGTGGCTTGGCTGGGGCTGGCTGGCTGGCTTGGGGGTGGCTTGGGGGGGTTTGGCTGGCTGGCTGGGTGGCTGCTGGCTGCTGGGTGGCTGGCTGGCTGGCTGGGTGGCTGGCTGGCTGCTGGGTGGGTGGCTGGCGGCTGCTGGCTGGGTGGCGGCTGGCTGCTGGGGTGGCTGGCTGGCTGGCTGGGGGCTGGCTGCTGGGTGGGGTGCTGGCTGGCTGGCTGGGTGGCCTGGCTGGCTGCTGGCTGGCTGGGGTGGCTGGCTGGTGGCTGGCTGGTGGCTGCTGGCTGGCTGGGCTGGCTGCTGGGGTGGCTGGCCCGGCTGGTGGCTGGCTGGCTGGCTGGGGGGCTGGGTGGCTTGGCTGGCTGGGTGGCGGCTGGCTGGCTGGCCTGGCTGCTGGCTGCTGGCTGGCCTGGCTGGCGGCTGGCTGGCTGGCTGCTGGCTGGCTGGCTGGCTGGCTGGCTGGCTGGCTTGGGTGGCTGCTGGGTGGGTGGCTGGCTGGGTGGCTGGCTGGCTGCTGGCTGGGGCTGGCTTGGCTGGCGGCTGGGTTGGGTGGCTGGCTGCGCTGGGGCTGGGTGGCTGCTGGCTGGCTGGCTGGCTGCTGGCTGGTGGCTGGCTGGCTGTGCTGGCTGCTGGCTGGCTGGCTGGCTGGCGGCTGGCTGGCTGGCTGGGTGGGTGGCTGGGTGGCTGGCGGCGGTGGGGTGGCTGGCTGGCTGGCTGGGGTGGCTGCTGGCTGGCTGGCTGGGTGGCTGGCTGGCTGTCTGGGTGGCGCTGGGGTGGCTGGCTGGCTGGGTGGCTGGGTGGCTGCGGGCTGGCTGGGTGCTGGCTGGGTGGGTGGCTGGCTGCTGCTGGGTGGGCTGCTGCTGGCTGGCGGCTGGCTGGGTGGGGTGGCTGGCTGCTGGCTGGCTGGCGGCTGGGTGGGTGGGTGGCGGCTGGCTGGCTGGCTGGCTGGCTGGCGGGCTGGCTGGCTGGTGGGTGGCTGGCTGGCTGGCTGGCTGGCTGGGTGGCTGGCTGGCTGGGGGGCCCCTGGCTGGCTGGCTGTCTGGCTGGGTGGCTGGGGTGGCTTGCTGGCTGGCTGGGTGGCTGGTGGGGTGGCTGGTGGCTGGCTGGCTGGCTGGCTGGGGTGGGCCCGGCTGGCTGGGTGCTGGCTGGCTGGGTGGCTGGCTGCTGGGTGGGTGGGTGGGTGGCTGGGGGTGGGTGGCTGGCTGGCTGGCTGGGTTGGCTGGCTGGGTGCTGGTGGCTGGCTGCTGGGGGGCTGGCTGGCTGTCGGTGGGTGGCTCTGGTGGCTGGGTGGCTGGGTGGCTGCTGGCCCGGCTGGCTGGCTGGCTGCTGCTGCTGGCGCTTCTGGCTGGCTGCTTGGCTGCTGGCTGGCTGGCTGGCGGGCCCGGTCTGGCTGGCTGGCTGGCTGTCTGTCTTCTTCTTCCCCCTTCTTCTTCTCTCTTCTGCTGCTCTGTTGCTTCTGTCCCGCTTCCCTTTCTTCTGTCTGCTTCTGGCGCTGCTGCTTCTGCTTCTGCTCTCTCTCCGCTTCTCTTCCTTCCCTTTCTTCTCTCTCTTCTCTTGGTCGATCCTCTTTCTTCTCCCTGGGGCGCTTTTTCCGGGCTCCCTTCGCTTCTTCCCCCCCGTTCTCTTCCCCCGCCCCGCTCTTTCCTGTCGTCCGTCGGTTTTTTTCCCCCCCCGGGTTTTTTTTTTTCCTTCCCCCCCTTTTTCCGTCTTTTCTTTTTTCGCCTTCTCTTCCCCCCGCCCCCCTCTTCTCTCTTTCCTTTTCTTCCCCTTTTTTTTTTTTTTTTCTTCTTTTCTCTCTTCCTGTCTTTTTTGTCTGTCTGTTTTTGTTCTTCGTCCTTTTTTTTTCTTCCCCCATCTCTCTCTCTCTCTTCTTCTCCTCTCCCTTTTTCCCCCCCCCCCCACCTCTTTCCCTTTTTCCCCTCCCCCTCCCCTCTTATTTTTTCCCCCCCCCCTTCCCCCTCTTTTTCCTTTTTTTCCCCCTTTTTTTCCCCCCCCGCCTTCTCTCCTTTCCCTTCCCCTTTTCTCTTCTTTTTTTTTGGGTTTTTTCCTTCTCTTTCCCTCTCTCCTTCTTTTCATTTTTTTTTTCTTCTTTTTTTAAATTTTTTGTTTTTTTTTTTTTTTTTTTTTTTTTTTTTTTTTTTTTTTTTTTTTTTTTTTTTTCTCTCTCTCTCTCCCTTTTCCCCCTTTTTCCCTTTTTTCCCCCCCTTTTTTTTTTTTTTTCCACTTCCCCTCCCTTCCTCCTTNCGGCCGAAAATTATTGTGCGCAGGTCCTTGAGGGGGTGGCGCACCTCAGAGTCCCGCGAGCCCCGCGAGGGCCAAGACAAGGCAGCCCGCCACGCACGCAACCCTACACAGCGAGCACTCTGTGTCTAGGGGAGCGAGCAGCGCCTCTCCCACCAGCGGCAGGAAACTCACCGCCGTGGAGGGCGCCGCGCAGGCCTGGCTGTGAGGCAGCACCGGTACACAGCCACCGTCATACATCAAGTCCCCAGCACCAGACTGACGCCGAGAGAGTCCAGCTCGTGGTGTGGTCGCCGCTGCAGGACCGTCATCGTGGCGGCCACCAGGAGGGCTACGGGGCTGTCCATGAGGCACAGGATGAGCGCCGCCACACTCACGGCGCCGAGGTGACGTAACGGCCATCTTGATCTTGATCATCGTAATCTTACACACACACACACACACACATAGAGAGGGATATATCTGAAGTTGCACATATGAGATGCATCAGAAGGATGAAAAAACTTGGATGATTGTTCTTGTTATATTGTTGAATTGTTTGTTGTTTCGCCGATGGGCTTATACAGAGGTGGAAGTTCCTTCCTCTGGCCATGAGGAAAAATCCTCATGGCCAGTGGTCCATGCTTTTTTATTCATGTTTTTTCTTCGAGGTAATGCTTTTTTCTACTTCATTGCTTTCCCAGTTATACATTTTGGAAATGAGAGAGAGAGAGAGAGATAGAGAGAGAGAGAGAGGAGAGAGAGAGAGAGAGAAGAGAGAGAAGAGAGAGAGAGAGAGAGAGAGAGAGAGAGAAAAGAGAGAGAGAGAGGAGAGGAGAAGCAATAGATACCTTATCATATGGTTAACGGTAGCATGGGTGACTTAACAATTTCGAGATGCGAAATATGTTTGGCACGGGCAGGATTCGAACAGACTGGAGTTTCATACATCTCTCTCTCTCTCTCTTCTCTCTCTCTCTCTCTCTCTTCTCTCTCTCTCTCTCTCTCTCTCTCTCTCTCCTCTCTCTCTCTCCCCTCTCTCTCTCTCCTCTCTCTCTCTCTCTCTCTCTCTCTCTCTCTCTATATATATATATATATATATATATATATATATTATCTATATATCCATCTATATGTATCTACAGTATCTATCTATCTATTTTTCTATCTATTATTATTCTCTATCTATTTTTCTATCTATTATCTTTTTTTCTTCATCTTCTATTTACGTATATTTTATTAATTTGTGTTTTTGAAAATGGCTTGTGTTGTGTGGGTGTGTGTGGGGTGTGTGTGTGGGGTGTGCGCCCTGTGTGTGCTTTGTGGGGGTGTGTGTGTGTGTTTGTCTGTGGGGTGCGGTGTGTTTGGTGTTTTTTGTGTGTGGGGGTGTGTGAGTGTGTGTGTTTTTGTGTGTGTGTGTGTGTGTGTGTGGGGGTGTTTGTTTTGGTGTGTGTGTGTGTGTGTTGTGTGTATCGTGTGTGCGTGTGTGCCCCCGGTTTTGAAAAGGGTAAATCCCTTTTAAACTAAAAATTTTTATAAAAACCCTTTTTTCCCCTTGAAAATAAGTGAAAATTCTCTCTCTCTCTCTCTCTCTCTCGCTCTCTCTTTTCTCTCTCTCCCCTTCTCCCCTTCTCCCCTTTTCATCTCCTCCCTCATCCCCGCTCTCCTCCTCCCCTCTCTCTCCCCACTCCTCCTCTCTCCCCTCTCTCTCTCTTCTCCCCCTCTCTTTTTCCTCTCTCTCTCTCTCCTCTCTCTCCCCTCTTCTCTCTTCTCTCTCCTCCCCTCTCTTGGCCACTTTAAAATTTTTATGACCCAAGGACTTATTGTTAAAAAACGCTTTAAATTTTCCTAAAAACCCCAAAAATTTTTTAAAATTTTTTTGTTTCACCCCCCCCCCCTCCCCCCATCAAAGTCATGATTCATTTTCGAAAGTTACCCCCAAAATGACCTGATTTGGTAGCGGGACTTATGTATTCACCTATTGTATTTCCCTAGTTGAAAAAATACGGAAAAAATTTAAAGGGCTCGTACTGTCCGTCTTAAAAAACTACTAAAATCCAGTTTTTGGCTATGAGTGTGTCATATCCCCAGGGTCTTGCCCCACGGGGCCCCTGGTTCGCGATCCCCAGAAATCACCCCCCCCTGGTGCGAGATTAAGCTCTTTTTAAACCAAATTTTTTGGGTGATGCTGGGATCTAAACAAACCGCCAACACCCCCCCCTTTGCTCGGGGGGAACAGTAACCCCCCAAATTATCAGGGAAACCCCCCCGGGAAATTTAGCAAGGCCAGAGATCGAACGCCCGACCCCCAAAATGGTCCCGGGACCCCAAACGCCCTTTTAAGGGGGCCCGGGGGTTTTTGGGTGGGCGTGTTTTTTAAGGGGGGCGGGGGTTTTTGGGGGGCTTTGTGTTTTAAGGGGGGCGTGGGATAAGTGGGGGGGTTTTTTAAAGGGGGGGGTTGGGTTTTGGCGTGTTTTGAAAGGGGGGCGTGGTTAAGGGTTTGCGTTTTTTAAAGGGGCGTGAGTTGAGGGGATGGTGTTTAATTTGGCGGGGGTTAAAGGGGAAATTTTTTTTAAAAGGGGGCTTTTTTTAAAGGGGGCGGGGGTTAAGGGGTGGGTTTTTTAAAGGGGGGCGTGTGTTTAAGGTGGCTGGGTTGGGGGGTGTGTGCCCAAAAGGGGGCGGGGGTTTTGGAAGGACAGTGTTTAAGGGGGCAGGGGTTAGGGGGATGGGTTAAGGGGTTTGGGGGTTGAAGGACGTGTTTTAAGGTGGCAGGGGGTTTAAGGGGGGCGGGGGGTTAAAGGGGTTTGGGGGTTTGGAGGACGTGTTTTTTAAGGGGGCAGGGGGTTTAGGTGGCATGGGTTAAGGGGGCGTAGGTTTAAGGGGTGGGGTTTAAAGGGGGCGTGGGTTAAGGGGGCGGGGGTTTTAAAGGGGGCGGGGGTAAAGGGGGCGAAAGGTTTAAAGGGGATGGGGGTTTTAAGGGGGGCGGGGTGCCCTAAGAGGGCGTGGGGGGTTGATTTACGGTAGGATGGAGGGGAATGAGTGTTAAAACTTTTTTGGTTGGGCCCGGAAGTGTTTAAAGGAATGGGGGGAAAGCAAAGGTCATTATTTTTTAAAGAGATTTTGGATAATGAAAAATGTCAAGAAAAAGTTTGTCTTGGTCTATTTTGGATTTTTTTGAAGCATATAAAGTTTTTGGGTATTTTACTGCCCCATGTTTTGGGCAAAGGTCCATGTTTTGCCTGGTGGAGGTCATACTAATGGGGGTAATCAAAAGAAAGGGATAAATGATTTTGCCTCCCATGAATAAATTCTTTGCCAAAAATCTTTTTAATTTTTAAAAAGTAAAATCCCCAACCTGTTTTGTTTATAATAGAGGGGTGTTTTTTTTGTAGAGGTTTGTATTGGGGTATGACAGATGCTCTATTGGTTGTAAAAAATGCGTTTTTGGTTTGCAGAAAGGGTGATGTGTAGGGAAAGGGGCCCCGGGGGGGGTTGTTTTGGGTATAGGACAAAATATGCGAAAGGAAGTTTAAACGTATAGAGAAAAGAAATTTTTTTTGTCCAGTGGATCCCTTTTTATAAAACTAAAAAGTGCCTTTACCAAAACTTTAATTTCTTGATAAAAAACAGAAAAATAAGGGGAATAAAAACATTGCTTTGAGTAAAATTTAGGGTTTTAAAGTGATTGGGACTAAACAGAAAACGAAAAAATAAAAAATAAAAGATTTAAAAGGAAACCCGCGTAGCCCCTCGCAATTTTTAAAAAAATTCGGGTTCAAAAAAGTTTGTGGGTTTTAATTTTTTTTTTTTTTAAGTATCTAAAAATCCTAAAAATAAAATAAAATTTCCCAAAGAAAAAGAAATCTGGGAAAAAAACCCATCCTTGATGGTTTGCAGATCCGTTTTTTCGTTTTTAAAAAGATTTTCGTAAAATATTTTTAAATTTTTCCTTACCAAACCGAAACTCGGGAAAAAATTTGTGTAAAGAAAAAAGATCCATCTGTAAAAAAAAACATGTCTTTTCTGAAAGAAAAATTTTTTTTAAAATTGTAAAATATGCAGAAGCTCCCACCTATTTGGGTTAGCAGTTTAGAGGGAAACATTTGGTTTGGCGGGGGCGATGTAACAAAAAAAACTGTTTTTAAATTGCTTTTTTTCTTCCCAGCAGGGATTCCCTTTGATGCCTTTTTGGGTTCGTGAGGCCCGGCACAGCTGGGGGCATTTAAAGGGGGCTCGCGATTGTGAACTTTTTGCCCCGGAAGTGAAGCCAAAAGCCCAAAATAAAACACTAAATTATATTTCTTCATAAAAAGGCATGCCATTGGACCCTTTTGGGGCCCTCCCGTAAAAAAGGGGTCCGGAAGCTCCCTTGTTTTTCATTTTTCCACCCATATTTTTTGCGTTGTTCCCCCAACAAGTATGAATTCATGTGAACGGAGACAAACCCGCTGTAGCTAAAAGGATGTTAAACACTCATATGTGGTCCCAGAAACTAAAATAAAATATATAAAAAGTGAGAAAAAATACAGGGAGGAAAAGGAAACAAAAAATTCGAGAAGACTCCCACCCGGGCCCCATCTGATTCCTTGAAACCCTTTTTATTAGACCCATGGAAATAGGGGTTGTTTTGACAGGGGGAGCCAGGGACGCTAAATCCCAGCCCGCCAACGTGTCCCAAAAATATAAAAAAATAAATATCGGCAAAAGGGGGAAAAGTTTGTACCCTTTGGGAGGGAGGGGAATACAAGTTAAAACGAAAAAAGCAGTTTTAAAATACAAGGGGATATTTGTGTATTATATATTAAAATTATAATTTTTATTTTATATATATATATATTTTTAAAAATTATATATATATATATATTTTTATATAAATTTTTTTAAAAAATTTAATTTTTAAAATTATTTTATTTTTTAAATATTATATATATATATATATATATAATATTTTTAAAATATTTTTATAAAATATATAAAATTATATATTATATATATATTTTATATATATTTATATATAATTTTATATAATATTATAATATTTATAAAAATTTTTAAAAATATATAAAATATATATATATATAATATACAGTGTTAAGTTTTTTTTAACCAAAATATCTGATGGAAAAAACTAAAAATTTTGGGGTTTTTAAAAAAAAACCATTGCAAAAATTTCCTTAAAGAATGCGGGAAAAAAAAATCAAAAATGTTCAAAAAAGGGTCTATAGATTTTGACTATTTTTTTCATTTTCCCTGCTAACCCACTCTACTGTAGGGGAATCTAATAAGAAAGGGCCCCTGGGGGCTGCCTGGCGGGGCTCGTCGATCACCCCCGGGCACTCAGTCGCCCCCGGCTGAAGGAAACCAGCCCCCTTTGGCAGGGGGTGGCGTGCAGCCCCCCCGTGCCTCGTGGGGGGTGATTCCCGGGGCCCGGGGCAGCCACAAACCACCCCCCCGCCGGGGGCCCCTGAAGCAGGGCGGGGCCCGGGCCCTTGCCTCCCCCCCCCATTCCCACCACCACTCGCGCCTCACCCCGGGCAAAGTAGAAAACCCCCAGCCACGAAAATGCTGCGTTTTCCCAGGTACTGCTGCACGCCCCCTTAAAGGGCCACAGCACGGGGTTTGCCTGCTGGCATGGCACCAACACGACCCTGCCCCGTAAGGCCGGCCGGTACCGGAGACCCACGGTGGCGGACGTTTGGGGGGTTTCGAGGGGGGGGCCCGGGGAACGGCCCCTTGGGACCGAGGAAGAAACGGGTGTTTGGGTTGATGGGTTCTTTGGGCGGCCCCTTCAGTAACACGTATTTGCTGGGGGGTTCTGTTTCCTGATCCTGACCCCTTGGTTGCTGATCGCCCACTTGAGGGCGGGGGGCCCGGGGGGGGGTGGCGCTAAAGGGGTTCCAGGGCACGGGGGTGAGGTTGGACCGGGGAAAATTTTTGTTTTTTAAATAAATTTTTTTCTTTAAATTTGGGTTTCCGGCGTGAGTTTTTTTTGGGGCGAGCCCCTTCAATGGCCGGGCCGCCCACAACGGTGGGGAAGGGAACAGCTTTGTTTTTGCCCCCACGGGGCATCCCAGATTTAAACTATATTTTACACCCTTGAAACGTCGCCACTAAATTTCCTTCAGGCCCCGAGCGTTGGGGGCCACGCCCTTGGCCATCCCTCTAACGCTGAGCAAGTCACGTTGGGATTGGGGGCTAGTTCCGACTCTTCTCTCCCTTTCCCCCTTCCCCTCAGCCAGTTTGCCCTGACAAGAGGCCCGTGGGGGGGTAGGCCCATACCGAAATCAATGTGTGGAAAAACGGGCAACAAAAGGTTTCCCGGGGAAGGTGGGTGTTTAAAAACAAAAGTCCCTTGTGAAAGGCCCCCCTGGCGTGGATCTCGATCACCCGCCCGCGAGATGAGAATTATTGAATGCAAAAATCCCCCCCGAACACTGGGTTACATACTCGTCGTAAAAAGGGTCCCCCATATTCCTGGCTAAGGGGGGCGGGGTCACACACCCCGCCAGCAGCCCCTGGGGCTCCACCGGCCCCCCGTCCCGCTCACCCCAAAAAAGCGAGCTTCTTTTAAAAGCGGGAAAGATTTCCCGGCATCGTAAAACTCCGACAAACCCCCCTCGGTGTCTTTTTAAACCCCCCGCCTGAAACCCAGCCGAACCGCCCCGGCCTACGAAGTGTCCGGCGGCCCCCGGCCGCGCGCTCCCCACGCCCGAGGAACGCCACGTGCCCCCCGAAGGAAGTGTTTGGGCCCGTTTTTGCCCTCCAGCACGGGTTTTGTACCTTGCGTCTTCAGCAATCGCAGGGTAGGGGTTCCTTGCCCCGTGACGCGATTTCCCCCAAAAACCCCGCCCCCGCGGAAAACCGCCACCAACCATGCCCCCCCGCGCCACGATGCCCTTATTATGCTACGAATAAACCGCATTCTTTTCCCCCGTAAATGCGGCATTTCAAAGGGATCGTAAACGGGGAAATGCATCTCATAAAAACCTTCCCCCCCAAAAAGCCCGGGGGAACCTGAGCCCGGCGGTGGCGGCGTGCAGGTCCTGTGGGCGGAAAAACCCGGGGGCCCGCCTCACCAAAAAAAACCAAACCCCACGCCAGCCACTGCGTTGTACAGCCTACCCGGTGGGGTGGGGAACGCGGGCCCCTGCCTCACGCTGAAGGGCGCGGGGGGGGGGTCCCGGAGCCCCTTTACGTGGGTTTTGTGGGGGTCCATAAAAATTTGGGAGAAAAAACCCCCTCCCCATCATCCCTCATCATCAGTTTACGGTGACGAGAACCAAAAACATTGCCTTTTTTGTCCATGGCGAGTCCCCACGGGAAAATCTCCTGAAGAACAGCCTCGCTACACCTAGGGGGGCCTATTAAAGGGTGATTCAACCTACCTAATAAAGGGCTTAGAGTTGGACGGGAGGACCATGGGGTTGGTTCCCTTCGTCTTGGGGAAACCCCAACCCTTGGGGGGGGGTTAAGACGATCACCTTGGGTTTGGGGTTTTTCATCATGACTACTGAGACAGGTCCAATTTCAAGGCCCAAACCCGCCAATGACGAACTGTTTTTTAAAACCTTTTTTGCCCAAACCAAGCCAACAAGGGCTTATTTACGGCAAAAAGGCATGAGGCGCCTCTTCCTCCTCCCCACAAAAACGGGTCCCCCTCCACGTGAGCTTAAACAAAAACAAAGCTGGGAAACCTTAGTGCCCAATGAGCGCTTTATCGCTCAGTGGGCCCAAAGGGGTTTAAGGCAAAGACGTTTTTTTTAGTAAATCCTCCCTCGAGTAGTAGTTTTCCAAAATAGTGTCTTTTAAATGAGTGCGGAGTCAAAAGGGACTTTTAAAAAGGGGGCTAGATCAATTTTTAGGATGGGGAAAGAAAGGTGGATGTAGGTAGTGTTAAATTAAATAACAAACTAAACCCCTGTAAAGGGCTCACAGCCTCTTGGGGCTTCCCTTTTTTTCTTTTTCTTATGTACAAAATCATCTCCGTTATTATGTTTCCCGTAAAGTTTTCCAAATTGCTTATATTTTCATTTCTTTTCTCATTATATGAAAAAATAGCCATTCAAAAGCAAATTTTATTTTCTATTTCCCTATAAAAACGATATTTCATAACCATCCTTTCCGGGGGGTGGTTTCGGGGGGCAGCCTTTTCTCCCCGGCCCCCCTGACCTTTTTTTTCACTTTTCTTTTTGCTGGTCCCGTCTTTTTTATTTCTTTCTGGGGCTTTGCCCTTTTTCCCCATCCATTTTCTTTGCACTTTACTTTGTTCCCTTGTTATTGATCCCTTTGCACTTCACTTCACTTTTATTGTTCTGGGTTTTTAGCTTTTTTTTCTCATAATTTTTTCCAAAAATTTTATCACTTCTTTATTGTTTATTTTTTTTCTGCTTTACTTTTAAAAGCAATTTTGAACACTTCCCCATTAAAACTTTCTTTGTCCCTTTTCATACGGTCCTTTTCTCTCTCTTTTCTGTCCCCCTGTCCTTGGGCCCCCTGTCCTGTCTCTGTCTCTGTCTCTGTCTCTGTCCCCTGTCTCCCGTCTCGGGCTCTTTCTCTGTCCTTTTCTTTTCTCCCCTCCTTTTCTTTTCCTTTTCCTCCTTCTCTCTCCCCCTCTCTCTCCCCTCTCTCTCTCTTCCTCTCTCTCTCTTCCCCAATTGGGATCCGCAACAATTTTTTCCCAGCTACTGTTCCATTTAAATATACTTAAACCAAAAAAAAGAAAAAAAACCCCACTAAAGATCCCCCCTGTCTCTACCACCAAACTACTTGCATTTCACATAAAATATACCATTTTTTTTTTTACATTAAAAGCATAAAAAATTTTTGGAAATTTTTAGGGTAAAATTGAAAAAAAAGCTAGCCATGTATCCAAATTTTCACTCTAAAAGTAGGAAATTTTCATAATCAAAATGAAAAAAAACCCTTTCTCTCTCTCTCTCTCTCTCCTCTCTCCTCTTCTCTTTATCTCTCTCTCTCTTTTCCTTTTCAAACTCTCCCCTCTCTCTCGCTCTTTTCTCCCCTCTCTCTTTTCTCTCTCTATTACTACATATCTATCTATCCCTTGATTCTTCACTTTTTCACCGGAGGGAGACAAAAGGGGTGTGGGTGGTGTTTTGTGTGTGTGTGTGTGTGGTGTGTTGGGGTGTGTGTGTGTGTGTTTGTGTGTGTGTGTGTGTGTGGTGGGGTGGTGGTGTGTTGTGTGTTTTGTGTGTTTTAGCGTTTTTCGGCATTTTTTTCCCTTTTACGTTATAAAAAAACCAAAAAAGTCAAAACTCGCCCCATCTTTTTTTTTAAATTTTCTTTCAATTTGGAAAAAGAAAAGAAGGAAAAAAAAGAAAAAGGATAGAAAAAAGTTAGCCTTTACCACCACCAACACCAAAAAAGTTTTCGATAAGAAAGATCCGAAAACTAAATAAAGGGAACAAAAAAGGGAAAGGTTTTTTAAAGCCTAAGAAAAAAGGACTAAAAAAAAAAAGGGAAAACAAAATAAAAAAGGAGGGAAACCCAAAGGGCAAAGCCGCCTTGCAACAAAAACAAAATTTATAAAAAAGATAAATATAAGAGAAAAAAATGAGAAAAAGGACAAGAGGGGGAGAGGAGGAGGAGGGGGAGGGGGAGGGAAAGGGGGAGGAAAGGGGGAGGATGAAAGGGGAGGAAAAAGAGGAGGGGGAGGAATAAAGGAGGATAAAAAAAATGTTTACAAAACCCGCGACTAAAAAAAACGCACTAAAAAATAAAAAAAAATTTTCATCGTATCCAAGACGGCCCCACAATTCGGAACAAATTCCCCTTTTTTGTGGGTAAACAAAAACGAAATTTATAGATATAACTCTCTCTCTCTCTCTCTCTCTCTCTCTCTCTTCTCTCCCCCTCTCCTCTCTCCTCTCTCTCTCCCCTCTCTCCTCCTCTCTCTCTCTCTTTTCGTCTCTCCCCCTCTCTCCCTCTCTCATTTTCTTTGGGAAATGCAATATTTTTCCCCTTTTTATTAGCTTACTCTTTTGTTTCCCTTTTTTGTGCCCTGTGTGTGGGGTGTGTTTTGTGGTGTGTGTGTGTTGTGGTGTGTGTGTCTGTGTGTGGGTGTCTGTGTGTGTGTGTGTGTGTGTGTGGTAAAAAAAGGGGGTTTTTGTGTGGGTCTGTGGTGTGTGTGTGGGGTGTTTTTTGTGGGGTGTGTGTGTTGTGTGTGTGTTTTGTTTTGTATGGTTTGTGTGTGGGGTGGGTGTGTGTGTGTTTTGTGTTTTCTGTGTGTGTGTGTGTGTGTTTGTGGGGGGGTGTGTGGGGTGTGTGGTTCCCGGTGTGTGTGTGTGTGTTGGGGGTGGTGTGTGTGTCCCTTTTGGGGTTTTGTTGTTTTTTGTGTGTGGGGTTTTTGGGGGTGTGGGCTGTGTGTGTGGTTGGGGTTTTGTGTTTTGTGTGTTTTTTCTGTGTGTTTGTTTTTGTGTGTGTGGTGTGTGGTTTTTGACGCCTTGCGTGCTTTCCCCGCTTCGATTGGTGATGGGGCGATGGAAACCCGGAACGGGGAAGGGAAACCGTCCACCCCCGCACACCTTTAGGCACTTGTGGTAAAGGGGTTTTCCGGGACCGCTGCACGTTTGGGGGGCGGGGGCGGGGGGGAACGGGGCCCACACCCCGGGCACCGCGCCGGCCCCCAAAGGGCCCTCCCAATCTTAAAAGGCCCCGCGCCTAGATTGAAAGACGTCCAAAGGACGGCGTCCCGTTTCGAGGCCACCGAGATGGAAAAAGGTTTTTTCCCAAACCCAATTATATGTTTTTTTCAGTATAAAAATATATTGGGTTTTCTTCGAAATGTTTTTTTTCTATAATATTATCAATAAAACCCCCCTAAAAAACATTTTAAAAAAATGCCATTTTTGAACTCTCAAAAATAAAAGCTGAACTTAAAATCTTCGCCATTTAATATTTTTTTTCGAAAAAATTTTTCATGGAGAAATTAAAAAGAAGCGGAAATTTAAATTTACTTTCCATTGCTAAAATTTTGTTTTTCCTTTATAAATTAATTTTGCAGCAAAGATAAAATTTGCGTTAAATAAATACATAAAATCATGAAATCGGGTTTTTTTGTACCTAATATATGTTTATCAGTATAAAAGATATATTGTTATCTTCGGAAATGTTTGTTCTATAATATTATCAAATAAAAAACCGTAAAACAGACTAAAGAAAGGCCATTATGAGACTCACAAGAATATGTATGAACTTTAACTCTTCGCCATTTAATATTTTGCTCAAAAACATTTTACATGGAGAATATCAATAGAAGCGGAATTTAATTAGCTTTCCATTGCTATATTTTGTTTTTTGATAAATGAATTAGAACCATACATAAATTAGCGTTAACTAACAAAAAAGGTCATGAAATCGGGTAATTTTTCCCGTTTGATGATGTTATTTATTTAGTTAACGCTAATGTATGTATGGTTCTAATTCATTTATCAGAAAACAAAATATAACAATGGAAAGCTAATTAAATTCCGCTTCTATTGGTATTCACCATGTAAAATGTTTGCGAGTAAAATATTAAATGGCGAAGAGTTTAAGTTCATGCATATTTCTTGAGAGTCTCATAATGGCATTTCTTTAGTGTGTTTTACGGTTTTTTATTTGATAATATTATAGAACAAACATTTCCAAAGATAACAGTATATCTTATACCGCCCGTACATCCTCACATGCTGAAAGCTCGGCTCCTACTGACTCGCGGAGCAGACTCAGCTCGTGACGTCACGTCCATCCCGCGCTCCCAGACTCAGGCTTTTACATAGAGAAGGCTTTGGCCGGCCCCGCCACCTCCACCCTGGGGCGCGCCTCGCGCAGCAGCGGGAGCAGCACGTCGCGGGTCCCCATCACCCTGAAGACCCTACCCTGATGACGGCCGTCCCTCCCTGGTGCGTCACCATCTTCACGGAGCCGAAGTTACCGGCTCCCAGGTGGCGGCCGGGCCCCAGGGCACGCAGCTCCTGCTCGCACAGGAAGGATACGCGACGCCGCAGGAACTGCTCGTCGCCTTCCTCCGTGCCTTTGCCGCGCCAGAAAGAGGATTATGTGTGGCGCAGGTCCTTGATGGGGTGGCGCACCTCAGAGTCCCACGAGCCCCGCGAGGGCCAATTAAGACAAGGCAGCCCGCCACGCACGCAACCCTACACAGCGAGCACTCTGGGCCAGATTGTCAAATGTTCTCTTCCGTGAAGAATGTCGTCGTCACGTAATTTGGTAGCGTCAAACTGTTCTGAGCCGCGAAGGATATCGTCGCACCGCGGTGAAGGTAAACAAACGAAGACATCGCACAGACCATGTCTTCACCATTCCCTTCGCTGCGATGAGATTTCCTCTGTACTTTTCATCCCATTAAGAGGTAAGATAAGCACATTTCCCTGACTTTATGTTACTTTTTAGCTGTTTAATGACGAAATGAACCTTTGTGCGTAATAAACAGAGTGGTGTACAAGCCTTATTATTGAGAGTAGAGTATGCCAAAATATGCTTGCGCTAAGATTTCCTCTGTACTTTTCATCCCATTAAGAGGTAAGATAAGCACATTTCCCTGACTTTATGTTACTTTTTAGCTGTTTAATGACGAAATGAACCTTTGTGCGTAATAAACAGAGTGGTGTACAAGCCTTATTATTGAGAGTAGAGTATGCCAAAATATGCTTGCGCTGAGATTCCTCTGTACTTTTCATCCCATTAAGAGGTAAGATAAGTACATTTCCCTGACTTTGTTACTTTTAGCTGTTAATGCAAAAACGAAATTTTCTG
>JACEEZ010006004.1:0-25908 GCA_016584305.1 Chionoecetes opilio | reverse complement strand
CGCAACGGTCATTGCTATGTTGAATCAATGTAAGTTGTTGGATTAATGGTATTCAATTATATTCATGAAATAAGTTATCTTATTACATGACTCGAGCTGTGTCATAGTTGGCTTCAGTCTAAAGATGTGCGTACATAAATGTTGCACTTGTAAAGTTATCTTTGAGGTATAAGATTATGCAATCACCTCGGTGCAGACTAAATGCTTCCGCAGATTTTCACAGGTTTCCAAGATGATCAATTTAGGACTATTTGCGATAGTAGCTGGTAGTTAGAGCATTTTGCTCACCTAACTAATTTCATTATTTGTGTAAGACATAAGTGGTTCTCACTTCGTGATGTATATTATTTTCATTGCCATAAGAGTTTATTGATTGTTTTTTTACATTAATCACATGGCATACATGCAGTATATGAACAAATATTTACTGAAGGTATTTTTCACAGCCCGGAGTAGTCACAAGGAGCTAGAAGTTATCCAGGAAAGATACATGAGTTGTTTGCGGTCCTTCTGCGAGACCCACTACCCTCCAGCTCAGATATCAGTACTGCTCGTCACGACTCCCGATGTGTGCACACCGCGTCACGGTAGGATAGGAAATAAATGCAAACTCTGTTCCTACCAAAAGAGTAACTTAATCTATAGAAATGTCTGGGAATTAATTCATAATTATATCATATATTTATCGCGCCTAAAGTAATTAGATAAAAGCAACACAGAACTGCACATTTTGGGTCAAGTACAACTACTGATTAATTCGTCATTAAACCATTGTCAGTTTCTCAACTATTTTCATGTTATTTATTATGATTTTTCTGTTTTTTTCAGATACAAGCAGCAGCAGCAAAACTATTGAGAACAAGATGCTCTGGGCCAGATTGTTAAATGTCACCTTTCCCTTGATCCATGACGGCACCGTCACGACGAGTTCTCTGCGCTAACGGGAACATGGTACGTCGAATCTTCCGCGGCCTTATTTCCCGTCGTGTAGTCCCGTCACTGGAAGGTTGGTATGTCGGAAGAGTAATATGCGCGTCTGGTGCGCTACGCGACCTTCATCTACTCCCATGAGTGGCTTTGTTTACATCGATACAGCAGAGTCCAGTACAAGAACAAGAGTCCATCATTTTCATCCGTTATTGCAGTAAGCCCATCTCTTTGACTTTGTTACTTTTTTAGCTGTGTATTAACGCGTCATTCTTTGCGCATACTATAAAGCTTTGCTCATATGCTTCTGCTTCGTAGAGTAAGTATTCCGTAAAGGAAAGAAAAGCATGTTGGAAAAACCTGTGCATGCCTCAGCGGCATTTCAAACTTCCTTATGTTCTTACATACTTTGGCTAATGACACGCTTCTTCTGGTAGCAGGAAACATTCTGCACTTGCTGAGTTTGTAGTTGTGCGAATTGTGGCAAAGATTTGGTTTTATTATGTTGTCCATATGGTTTGATGCGGGGGTGAGAGCCTACGCTGGTATTATTTCGTTTAGTTGGCAGCCTCCAGATAATATATCACTACATAATTAATTGTGGTAGATCTCGGCATTCTGAGTATTTCCATACACCTCATGGGTACCTGGAACTGTCACCGATAGGAATTGTCACCGACGTCGGCGATGCTTCCAATTTTTCACGTCGGCGAGTATTCCAATTTTTCACTAGATTATATCGGACGTATGAATTGTCCGCGCGTTTCCTATTTTTGGCGACAGTTTCCAGTTCTTTGATCTTATATTCTGTACCCATATATTGTTTTAAAATGGACGGGACTGCGCGTCCATTTTCGGGTGACAGTAATTTATCCGGTGTATACCCAATGCGGCCGCATCGGCAATATAAGTAACATATTAGGGGGTTATAGTGAGGTTAGTTTAGTAACTTTTAGGGGGTCTGGTACCGTAGGTTAGGTTAGTAACTTATAGTGAGGTTAGGTTAGTAACTTTTTGGTGGTTACTAGTGAGGTAGGTTAGTAACTTTTAGGTTATAGTGAGGTTATGGTTATTAACTTTTAGTGAGGTTTTTAGGTTAGTAACTTTTAGTGAGGTTTGTGTGAGTAACTTTTAGTGAGGTTTAGGTAGTAACTTTTAGTGTGAGGTTAGGTTAGTAACTTTTAGGGGTTTTTAGTGAGGTAGGTAGTAACTTTTAGGGGTTATAGTGGAGGTTAGGTTAGGTAACTTTAGTGTTATAGTGAATGTTAGATTTAGAACTTTTAGTGTTATGTGATGTTAGGTTAGTACTTTTAGGGATTATAGTGAGGTTAGGTTATAACTTTTAGGTTTATAGTGATGCTAGGTTAGTAACTTTAGGGGTTATAGTGAGGTTAGGTTAGTAAATTATAGTGAGGTTAGGTTAGTAACTTTTAGGGGTTATGTGGTTAGGGTAGTGCACTTTTAGGGCTACGTGATGTTAGGTTAGTAACTTTTAGGGGTTATAGTGAGGTTAGGTTAGTAACTTAATAGTTGGAGGTTAGGTTAGTAACTTTTAGGGTTTATAGTGAGGTCAGGTTAGTAATTTTTAGGGGTTTTATAGTGAGGTTAGGTTAGTACGTATGACATATCTTATTTTTTAACATATAGTTATATTGTTAAACAATACCGTAACAATAAACATATACGCATAACAATAGTTTTGCTCCGTGGCGACTGCCCTCATATATGTGGAGTCATACGGGCGGCCGCAGTGGGTGGCGACCATTATCCTTGCTAAAATTTGTGCTTTTGGGGCAAAAAAAATGCTGTTTCTAATTCCCAGAAACCTTTAAAAAGTTTCTTCTGAAATTTCATCCCAAAATCCTAATGTCGCCGTTTCCATGACAAAAATGTATCCCCCATCCGGGAAATCCTAAAACTTGGTTAAGAAATAATAGTCAGTCTCAAAACAAGAAGTACTAATTGTACGAAAAAAAGTCCCGCCACACATTTGCCACCCCCCGCCACCCCCCTAAATGGTCCGTTCTCCCCGACCTCCGGGGGGATTATTACGCTAAACCCCCAACGTTTTTAGGGATTTTTTGTCACGTTTTTTTCGACCCAGGGGTTGTTAATTGGTTTGTAAAGAAACAATAGATTTTACCGTCACTGATTTTGGGTTTTTCCCTACATACCTGGGGACGTTTTATAATCTAGTTGTTTTAAATTTGCCCCTAATTTTAAAAACTAGCGTCTTTGGAGAGCTTTTTGTCTCAATTTTTTACAGCATTTAAAAAATAAACTGGTACTGCTTTAGTAACCCCTTTTTTTTTTTTTTATGACGACTCTACTGGGATACAAAAACCTGATGTCAACTGACGCACCTTTTCCCCCAATGGAAGGGGGCCCCCCTCGAGCTCCCCGGCAGATTATTAACCCTTAAACCCAACCTCCTAAAGGGTTTGGGGCCTTCGGAGGGGAGGGTGGTATGTGTGCGCGCTATTAGACATGCATCATTTCTTTAAAAAACTTTTGTAAAAACGTTTTAAAGGTTTCGCTGAAGTGATTAATACTGCACAGTATACTGAGCAAAAAATAAAAGAGAAAAAGTGTGGTAACGGAGTAGAACCCCGTGTTCTTGTCCCCTTTTACCCCCAATATATAGGAGTACATTTAAACCCTTTTAACAGTGTTTCTACTTCGGGATTTTATACCAGCAAAGCTTGAAAAGTTTTTGTTTCGGCTGTTTTACCAATGTCTCGGTTGGGTGGGGGGGGGGGACCCACGTCACGCTGGCACTTCGCAAGATAAAGATACAGATTGAGGAATACGTGTGCCTCAAGGTCATTGCTATGTTGAATCAATGTAAGTTGTTGGATTAATGGTATTCAATTATATTCATGAAATAAGTTATCTTATTACATGACTCGAGCTGTGTCATAGTTGATTACTAGGCTTCAGTCTAAAGATGTGCGTACATAAATGTTGCACTTGTAAAGTTATCTTTGAGGTATAAGATTATGCAATCACCTCGGTGCAGACTAAATGCTTCCGCAGATTTTCACAGGTTTCCAAGATGATCAATTTAGGACTATTTGCGATAGTAGCTGGTAGTTAGAGCATTTTGCTCACCTAACTAATTTAATTATTTGTGTAAGACATAAGTGGTTCTCACTTCGTGATGTATATTATTTTCATTGCCATAAGAGTTTATTGAATGGTTTTTTTACACTAATCACATGGCATACATGCAGTATATGAACAAATATTTACTGAAGGTATTTTTCACAGCCCGGAGTAGTCACAAGGAGCTAGAAGTTATCCAGGAAAGATACATGAGTTGTTTGCGGTCCTTCTGCGAGACCCACTACCCCTCCCAGCCCTCCAGATACCAGGACCTGCTCGTCAGACTCCCGGATGTAAGTGCACACCGCGTCACGGTAGGATAGGAAATAAATGCAAACTCTGTTCCTACCAAAAGAGTAACTTAATCTATAGAAATGTCTGGGAATTAATTCATAATTATATCATATATTTATCGCGCCTAAAGTAATTAGATAAAAGCAACACAGAACTGCACATTTTGGGTCAAGTACAACTACTGATTAATTCGTCATTAAACCATTGTCAGTTTCTCAACTATTTTCATGTTATTTATTATGATTTTTCTGTTTTTTTCAGATACAAGCAGCAGCAGCAAAACTATTGGAGACCAAGATGCTCTGGGCCAGATTGTTAAATGTCACCTTTCCCTTCCCATGACGGCACCGCACGACGAGTTCTCTGCGCTACACGGGAAGCCATGGTAACGTCGAATCCTTCCGCGGCTTTTCCCTTCGTGTAGTCCCTTCACGGTAAGGTTGTTGTCGGAAGGAGTAATGATGCCGCGTCCTGTGCGTCTACGCGACCTTCATCTACTCTCCCATGAGTGTTTGTGTTACATCGTATACAGCAGAGTCCAGACAAGAACAAGAGTCCAGTCAGTTTTCATCCGATTATTAGCAGGTAAGCCCATCCTTTGACTTTGTTACTTTTTTAGCTGTGTATTAACGAAGTCTTCTTTGGCGCATACTATAAGCGTTGCTAATATGCTTCTGCTTCGTAGGAGTAAGTATGCCGGTAAAGAAAGAAAAGCATTGTTGAAAAAACCTTGTGCATGCCCACGGCATTTCACACTTCCTTATGTTCTTACATATCTTTGGCTAATGACACGCTTCTTCTGTAGCAGGAAACTTTCTGCACTTGCTCTGAGTTTGGTAGTGACTGCGAATTGTGGGCAAAGCTTTGGTTTTTTATTAATGTTGCCATATGTTGTGTGAGGCGTGAGAGCACGCTGTTATTATTTTCCCGTTTTAGTGCAGGCCTCCAGATAATATATCACTACATAATTAATTGTGTAGTATGCCTCGTCATTCTGAGTATTTCCATACCCTCATGGGTACCTGGAACTGTCACCGTAGGAATTGGTCACCGACGTCCGGCAGAGTGCTCTCCATTTTTTCACGTCTGCGAGTATTCCAATTTTTCACGTCGGCGCGTTTTCCTATTTTTGGCGACGTTCCGTTTCTTGTCTTTATTATTTAATGTACCCAATACTGTTAAAATGGACGATGACGTTGCGCGGATCATTTTCGGTGACAGTACTTTTATCCGGTGTATACCCAATGCGGACCGACCTAGGCAATATAAGTACCTATTGGGGGTTATAGTATGTTATTTAGTACTTTTAGGGTCATGGTACCGTAATGTTCAGGTTAGTAACTTATAGTGGAGGTTAGGTTTATAACTTTTGGTGTATAGTGAGGTTAGTTAGTAACTTTTAGGGGTTATAGTGAGGTTAGGTAGTAACTTTTAGTGAGGTTAGGTTAGTAACTTTTAGTGAGGTTAGGTATAACATTTAGTGAGGTTAGGTTAGTAAACTTTTTAGTGAGGTTGGTTTAGTAACTTTTTCAGGGGTTATAGTGAGGTTAGGTTATTAACTTTGGGGGTTATAGTGAGGTTAGGTTAGTAACTTTTAGGTGTTATAGTGATGTTAGATTAGTACTTTTAGGTGTTATCGTGACTGTTAGGTTAGTACTTTTAGTAGGATTATATGAGGTTAGGTTAGTAACTTTTTGGGGTTATATGAGGCTAGGTTAGTAACTTTTAAGGGGTTATGTGAGGTTAGGAGGTTAGTAATTTATAGTGATGTTAGGTGTAGTAAGCTTTTAGGGTTATAGTGATGTTAGTGTAGTCCCACTTTTAGGGGCTACAGTGAGGTTAGGTTAGTAAACTTTTAGGGGTTATAGTGATTAGGTTTAGTAACTTATAGTGAGGTTAGGTTTAGTACTTTTAGGGGGTTATAGTGAGGTAAGGTTAGTAAATTTTGTAGGGGTTTATCGTGAGGTTTAGGGTGTACTTATGACATACTTATGTTTAACCTATAGTTTATATGTTAAACATAACGTACAATACACATATACGCATAACAATAGTTTGCTTCCGTGCGACTGCCCCTTATATATGTGATCAGTACGGGCGGGGGCCGCATGGTGGCGACCATTTATCCTTGCTAAAATTGTGCTTTTGCAAATGCTGTGTATAATTCCCAGAAACCTGGTTAAAAAAGTTTCTTTCTGAAATTTTCATCACCAAATCCTAATTCCCGTTTCATTGACAATAATGTATCTCCCATCCCGGGAAATCACTAACACTTGGTTAAGGAAATAATAGTCAGTCTCATAAACCAGAGAGTGACGTAATTTAGCGAAAACAAGTGGCCCGCCACACATTTGGCCAGCCCACCCGCAGACCGCTAAATGTTCCGTTCTGCCAGACCTACCTGGAGGATTTTCACGCTAACCTCCAACGTTACAAGGGAGTTTCGTAACACAAGTTTTTTCGTACCCTAGGTGTTGTTAAGTGGGTTTTAGTAAAGAACAATAGATTTGTACCGTACACTGATTTTGAGTTTTTCCGTACATACCTGGTGACGTTTCATAACTCTAGTTGTTAAGTTTGCCTCCTAATTAAAGAAGCCATAGCAGTCTTAGGAGAGTGCTTTTTGTCTCAATTTATAAGCATATAATAATAATCTGGTACTGACGTTAGTAACCTTTTTTGATGTACGACTCTACTGGTATACGAAACACCTGATTACGTAACTGACCTGCAACCTTCCTCCAAATGAAGGGACTGCCCCCCTCGAGCTCCGGACAGATTATTAACCTTAACCTAATCCTCCTAAAGGGTTGTGTCCTTCCGATGGGGAGGGTGTGTATGTGTGCGCGCTATTAGGACAACTGCATCATTTCTTAATAAAACTTATGTAAAACAGTTTTACAAGGTGACGCTGATGTGAATTATACTTGCCAGTATACTGAGCAAAAATAATAGAGAAAACGTAAGTGGGAACGGCAGTAGAGTACAGCGTAGTTCTTGTCCATTATAACCTTCCAATAATATAGGTAGTTACATTTAATCCACTTTTACAGTGTTTTCTACATTCAGGATTATATACCAGCAACACTTGAACATTTTTGCTTATGTCGCTAGTTGACCAATGTCTCGGTTAGGTTTATTGAACAAGCGAGGGAAGTCTGGGGGGGCGCAGCCCCAGATTAGGTCAGATTACGTTACCAATTCACTTAAATTTTGTTATTTTGGACAACATAAAATGTGAGGGGGGGGGGTGGGTGGGGGGGGGGGTTGTCCCAATAATAAAAAGTTTTTTAATTTGCCTTTTCATTTTATCCTAAGTGGAACTGTCGCCAAAAGTTCAATGTCAGGAAACCGTTCTCGGTTAGTGTTTCCTGCGAGAATTCCTATAGGCTACAGTTCCATAAAGGTGTGTCAGTGAAAGGCGCGCCTCTCTGAGCTGGCTGACGATTCAGTTTGGAGGAACCTGGCGATGCCAAACAGAATTTCTCGGTAATCTAACGTAATAAAAATCAATAAAACATTACCTAGACCTAGTTTATGTTTGGTTTATGCCTGGATCCTCCCAGCTGATCGCACTCAGTCAATGTCAATAAGCCATTTTTTTCACTGATTTCCAGAAGTTGGTATAACACCACTCCATGCTGTAGACATATTATGGTCATCCTAACGGTAGTAACTAGATATGGCCACGTTTAATAAAATTAAATCTTTACCCAAATTGTTAATATGGTGTGGAACAGTGATCCATTACATAAATTTTTGTTATATGGCGGGTTATTAAGGTACTGGAATTTTCCTTCTTGTCCTGTTGATTTTAATGTTACTTTCTACCTTTTTTTTTTCCACAGCAAATCATTAGAATCGTGAAGCATTAGAGGATACTGACCGGCCAGGACGCAGCCCCATTTCGCAGCAGAACGCAATCTATTGGTTTGGCATGACCCAGGATGCCTGTACGACGGTGACGCATTGCCCATATTAACCATGTAAAAAGGACACGAGATGTAAGCAAGATCAACGAGAGGAAGCATATCTTGTAGACTACAAATAGAAGATATGCTGGATCAGAATGAGGAATCAAAAATAAAGCCGCGAAACAGTCAAAAGAAAACTGGAAATTTTAAATAAACTGTAACATGTTGTACACAGCAGACGTGTTTCTTTATTCATACGTATTTTTCGGGTGCAAATGATTTAAGGTTGACTTTTGGGATCAAGGGGCTATAGATATGTAATGGATTGATAGAAATGCTGTACATCATACTAACACATAAGGGAAGGTCGGGGCTACATTTGCAAAAATGTAATAGGAACTACCAAGTGTAGGTTCCTCGTCCTCTTGTAGCTTCCTTCTTTTCTTATTTTTTTATGTAAGGAAAAGAAAAGGAAACTATATGCTAGCCCTTAATATATTTTCACTTATTACACATTATTACTAATGAGTGATTTATACAGATAAAAAATACATAATCATACATCGGGTGTAGCTGACTGTATTACTAGCCAGTGCTTCTTAGTCAATAAAAAAGAAAATTAGTTTAATTCATCTGAAAAGGTACCACCATGTTCACAGAAAATTTAACGATCAAATAGTAATGTGTTACTATGTATTGACCATGCACCACACACTTGAAAAGCAAAGAAGTTATCATACACAAGTCATGGTAATAGCTATGAAGAAAAAATAATAGTAAGTAAGTAATTGTTGAAAAAGGGAAACTGCCAGACCATCAAGAGGTCATATGGCACTATGGCAAGCAATAAAGGGGGAGGGGTTATAGAGAAACCTATGTAGCCTGGGAATGGGTGGGAGAAAATATGAAACATCTCCATATTGACTCCCTGTGATGAATGCCCGTATCTGCTTAAAGTATCCCTGATTACTTGTTTGTCCCGTTTTCATATCCTCCCTTGAAGATTTCCACGTACCTGGTACTCGGTCACCACATTAATCATGTTCAATGGTAATTGATGGTGAGAAGCCCCATCTTGATGTAAAACCAGTCTAGTTTTAACAGCTAGGTTGTGCATTAACCATACGCAACAATCATGTGCTTTGGTATTTTCTAGATCTGTTCTTATCCTTCATCCCTAAATATCCAAATATCTTTTCAATCCAAATGCACGTTCAATGGTATTTTCAATTTTTTGGAATGACGTGTTATATGCTTCTCGTGTCAGTACTTGGATGCTGACACTGAAGTTAACAGATTATCTTCTCAAGGATATACACGATCGCCAAGTAGGTAGATACCTAGATTTTAATTAGTTTTCTACCTCAGCGTGAGCCTACTAGTTTCCAAAAATTCTACTGTCCTGGACACCCCAGCCAACGGGCAATAACATTTTGGAACAGTAGATTTGGCCCACCCACAGCTTGGAACGTTAAGAGAAATGGAACCTTTCCTGCAACGAAACACCTCTGAATTTTTCAAACCGACGGTTTCAATGACAGCAATTGCGTACAGTCGATTGCTACTATAACACGCAGGCATCCCACTGATGTCATAAATCTTTGAATAGTTTTTGGTTGCAGGTTTTGGGCCAGAAGGAGGTATTATATAATGGCTTCCTGCTGGAGACTTTATTATGCTCTGGAGACTATCTTAGACATTCGCTGACTGTCATTTGTGACACAATCTTGGCATTCACCTAATGTCCTTTGGTGACCTCCCGTTGTCATGCATCGTATCGCAATCAGTGTTTGGAGGTATGGTGGACAGGACATCCTGTTTGGGAGAGAAAATACATACCGCTTTAGCAAAACCACTCGTGGACTACATAAGTAATATTATCTCCACATCATGAAATAATGGGCTTTTTTTGGCTTACCAGTGAAGTAAGATGCACGTAAGTTCGTATGCAGAGTGTATAAATTTTCAATAACGGCATTGCAAAATTAAATTGTATTGATGGCGAAAAAATTACCTCTCAATCATTTCGGCAGGAATTGATCTCCTAATTTTCCTCAGTGAATCAGGACATGGAAGCTTTTTTGAGGGCGAATCGATCAAAAATTCAGATCACTCATATGCTGTAAGGGGTTCCACCGATCTGTAATGGTATTTGGTCCAAATAAAATTAGTTCCCTTTAATATGAATTTGACATCATTCGTGAAATCAGCATTTTTTGTCAATTTAATATTTATATATATATATATATATATGATATATATATTATTATATATACACACATACGTATAAATCAGACATACCTATGCCCGGGTGACATCCCTAAACAGTAAGATTTCTGAGAAGAGGCAACTAAGAAATATAATAAATCAACTTGTGCAACACCATTTGTACTGTAACAACTCTGGCGCCGTCCCGTCGGCACTTCCGCCGAATACCTGGGCATCTATCTCTTCTCCAGATCAACCTGATCCCAATGTCAGTATATTCGCCAGTGTTCTGAGATATCTGTCACCAATATAAAATTTAGAAACACGTAGTGCTACCTCTAAATACTTTCATACCTAACCTAACCCTAACCTAACCTAACCTAACCTATGTCAGATTAATTGAAGTATAGCCCAACTTTGTAGCAAACCAGCAGCTTTTGTTATTTCATAGATGTCCTTCATGAGAGATGTGGTGTTATTACTTAATATACGGAGGTTATGTGAAGTTAGCTTAACGGTAATCGCACGGGCGTTTTCATCTGACTGTTTTAGTTGAACCAAACTGGCTTTGGTTAGACCTCTTCGTCCGAACACGACACACATATACGCACGTATGGGTGCAACAACTGCTTCACCCAACCCTAACCCAATAGATGAAGCGTGTGACAGTGGGCAATTTGAAGATGGGGATTTGTTGTTAATGTTTTAGCATACGTTAGCTACTGGTGAAGAAAAGGGGTTTATTGTATTATCAAAGAACCGACAGAATTTTTGGAAAAAAAGAAAAACCCGCTTTTCATATTTGCTAACTGGGTTATATGGACGTGAACTGCGCAGGGTGAATTTCGCTACCACCGTTACCATTTGACCATATTTTTATTAAACTTTTTGCTAAGTATAATGTGCATTATTAATCCACTTCTGCGTAGCGTTACCGAGCGAATGTTAATCGAATCAAATGGTGTTGCGATTGATTGCCGGCTGCTGCTGCTGGTTTTGTCCCCACCACTCCTGCAGAATAGGGCATCAATCGCACACCATTCGATTAGCTATTTTACCTAAATAACTACCCAACTTAACCTAACCTTACTATTATTATATGAAAAAATTATTATGGGAAAGGAAAAAATTGCGGTAACAATTGACGAGGCCTGCGCGGTCTCTGCATGGGCTGCAAATGACTCCCGTCACCGCATTCGCCACCCGCTCGCAATCCACTCCTGTGGTCCACTCTGCCCCGCCCTGCCTGGAGGATTATTAACCCAAACCTAACCGAACTAACCTTCTAACGGGGAGGGGCTCCTTCCCCCTCGACCCTCTGACGAGAATATTAACATACCGAAACTTAACCTCAGCTCCTAAAGGATGTGTCGAACATGGAAGGGTGTGTCTGTAAGCACGATTAGACAACTTTATAATTTCTTCAATCATTATATAAGTTTGAAAGGTAACGCACGCAGAAATGGAATTAATAATGCACATTATACGTAGCAAAGTTTAATAAAAATAGTCAAATGGTAACGGTGGTATGCCTGCACAGTTCACGTCCCACATAACCCATTTGAGCCAAAAGAGTCTTCATCTGTTCGCTGTTCTCTAATATAAAAATACATCTTTCTTCCCCAGTAGCTACGTATGCTAAAACATTAACAACAAAATCTCCATCTCAAATTGCACTGTCAATGCTGTTCATCTTTGGGTTATGGTTGGGAGCAGCGGTTGGTTATTAGGCAAAGTACTATATGCCTAATTAATCATAGTAAGCCAATTTTTTCCAGCATGTTTTGGTATACTCACTTAGCAATGATGCCTCTAAACCACTTTCATTATGCACAAAGGTTTAACTTCGTCAAGTAAAAACTAAAAAGTAACGGTTAAATATGCAATTTCAACCAATACTTCCTATTGACCAGTACTCCTCCTGACATATTGGGGGGTGGGGCCAGCACCCCCCATTCACCCAGCAGTTTTTAAACCCATTAAACCTAACACCGGGCATTGATACGTACCTAACCCAACCAATCAAATAAGGAGATGAAAATACGATGAAATCTCTGCGCAAGCATATTTTTTGGAATACTCTCACAAATGAGGCTTGTACAGCCACTGTTTATTACTGCCACAAAGGTTCATTTCGTCATTACAACAAGCTAAAAAGGAACATAAAGTCAGGAAATGTTACTTATCTTACCTCTTAATGGGATGAAAAGTACAAGAGGAAATGCTTAGCGGCAAGCATATTTTGGCATAACTCTACTCTCACTAATAAGGCTTGTACACCACTCTGTTTATTACGCACAGAGGTTCATTTCGTCATAAACAAAGGCTAAAAAAAGAACATAAAGTCGGGAAATGTGTCTTATCTTAACCTCTTATGGGATGAAAAAGAGCAGAGGAAATCTTAGCGCAAGCATATTTTGGCATACTCTACTCTCAATTAGGCTTGTACACCACTCTGTTTATTACGCCCAAAGGTTCATTCGTCATTACACAGCTAAAAGTAACTAACGCTCAGGAAATTGTGCTTATCTTACCTCTTATGGGATGAAAAGTAGCAGAGAAATCTGCATCGCAGCGAAGGGATGGTGAAGACATGTGTCTGGTGCGATGTCTTCGTTTGTTTTACCTTTTCACCGCGGTGCGACGATACCTTCGCGGCTCAGAACAGTTTGACGCTACCAAATTACGTGACCGACGACATTCTTCACGGAAGAGAACATTTGACAATTCTGGCCCTCTATGTTTCCTTTTCCGTTTGAACTCCACCATCAACAGATAGCAATAAACCATCACTTAGCCACTGGAGCAAGTCATTGCCTGCAAGGCGTCTCATATGACCACAATGCCGTCCTGGCTTCTGCTTTGGCCCCTCAGCTGGGGTCTTGCAGCCTCTCATCATCATTGCAGCTGTTAGCCAACCTACTTTGGCGGTGCCCATGTGGTTTAGTCCATGAAGTTACCAATGTTCTCAGGTTCGTGATAATTTATGAATGACATCTAGCCAGAGCTTTATTTTGATAAAGGTTTTTTTCTTCTGGTTGGTTATGCAACCAACGTAATGTGATGGGAGTATGTAGCCTAACCAAGGTTCCCTGTGACAATTGTTATAAATTTATCTTTTATAAGGCCTTCCCTAGATACATTACCAAGGTTTTTCCTTTTTACCAAAGGTTTTATGATGGGAGAAACTTCCTACAACCCAAGAACACAAATACTTAAATTGCAGTGCAAACTGACAAGTTGTTCAATCCTTGTGGTATTTTTTTCTCTGCTATTTCACCAATCTAATGAAAATATTCTAGTCGCAGAAACGTTATGTCTACTTAAGGAAAGAGTTCTAGTTTTTTAGTGTTCAAGATTGATCCAGCACAAGAAACCCGCAAAATGTTGTCCTAAGTGTTCCAAGGCGATTGAGGGGTTCAAATGCTTGGTGAAGGAAGAAGGTTCCCACTCGCTGGAAAAAGCTGTTCCACAGTTCCCGCTGAGAAAGCCATGTTTTCGTGATGAGCCACATTGCATGAGGAGGACTCTTCATGGCAGTGGTAGGAAGGGCTGTGGGAGGCTCACTACAGGACCAGTAGTGATGGACATATTCTCTTAGTTTACAAACAGTAACAAGGATACAAGTTCCTAGAAAGATCCTACTAACAGCTTTTATGCCACTGATCTTTGATGTGGCTAAGAAGATTCTTCTATGTCCTTGAAAACCATCACTTTTGAATTGTAAGGTTTAACAGATGATTTGTATCTCCAGAGGCCATGTTACCAAGGTCTTGTGCTGCCATATAAGTGAACCATGTTATACATTTATTAAGAATAAATATTTCTTAGAGATAATTGTGGGAAAAGTTTATTTTGAGTAAATTGTGTAAATAACTTTTACAGAGAAATCTTTTGTTTTGTACATTTTCGGTACTAGAGCTGGTGTATGTTGTGACAGTGTGAATTTGCAGCTGTGTGTCTGTGTGGCCAGCAGGACACCGATGAGGCAGCTTGCCGAGTCAGCATTACTAAACCAAACATAATGAACCTTACTCCTAGTCTATATCACTGGTTCTAAGATGTTGATTGCGCATATATTTTCCTTCACGAAATATCTTCTTTCCCTATGTAAAAGTATAATGGGTTCAACAAGCAATTTACTGTATCAAAATTTCCTCATTGGTATATGTTTTGTTGGATGGCTCAGTGGGTAATGACTTGGTTTGCTGCATTGGTCCCTGCGGTCGAATCCCCACTGCTTGAGTTTTTCTGGCGAGGCGCAATTTTTGTATCCTCATTCACCTCGCTGTTGGTACAAGCAGATTGTCCTCAATAGGCACCCAGTACTTATCCTCGGGGTATTTGATCTTTCCTCAAACCATACAACTTTTTGTCATTCAGAATCATTTAAAGCTTGCATCAAGACTACACAGTTATCAATGAACAGTTTCATATTATTGTTCTTGCTATTTACTTTTAATTATTTATTATCATTATTGGATATTATTTTGCCGGTATTTTCATCATCGTTGTTATAGTCAATGATAAGAATTTTATTCACACATACTACTACATGATCGCTATTATTTTTAATGATATATCAGCACTTTGTTACCTGCACTAGTCTTTGATTTCTCATGTTATATATAAATACATCTATTATACAGTATATATATTATCTCTTTTACAAAATTTTGACGCATAAGAAAGTGGTGTTTTCTTCTTGGGAAGAAATTGGCATTTCGGGAGACAGTGGTTAAGACCATCTATGACTGTAGTACACTGTAAGCTGACTCTTTAGTATAGTCAACGCAATCCAATTTGTTTGCTGTCTGTATTTAAGAAATATACAGTGAATTATAAGAGGAAATGTCTTATTAACCTCCTTGTCTAATAGCAATGTCTATCTTCTCGTCTCCCTATTTCTGGCCTCAACATTTTGCTCATCTCAATTTGCATTCAGATTGAGGGTTCTGTCGCGCCATCCTGCCCACTGGTTTCCCTCTCTCTCTCTCTCCTAATCTCTCTCATCTCTCATCAAGTAGAGTCATCCCGCACGTCATCCTCTCCTATGTTACCCCGTATCCTCTCTCTTCCTTCAGACCTCCTATACTCCTTATCGTCCGAGTGAGGCTTTAAAGTTTGTGTCCTTCTCCCTATGCCAAACCCTGAATGTTTCCTTCCTTCTCCAGTTACTGCGAGGATGGCTCAGTGGTAGCTGCCTTGGGTTGCGCGCAGCATCATTACGTTCGCACCCCACTTGTTGCTTTCATTTGATTTTCATGTTGTGGCAATTTGTATTCATGAATAATTTCCCTGTACTGTTGGTACTGTGTGAAGGCGAGATGGGAAATGAAGTAGCTTATCTGTCCCCCTTAATTAAATTAACATGCGTTATTTTTTGATACTCCTCTGTCCTGAGGGTTGGTGTCTTCCGCCTATATATTATTTCCCTTCGTTCAAAAGTAATGTTTAGAAATTGTAGTAGACATGCCATATACTACCCTCAAAACCCTCACAACGGCCAAAAAAAGTAGAAGGAAATCTTTTAATATAATTGGCAAGATATTCCAGAGCAATTAGATTTATTACGAGTATGACTGAGGAGGTTTCATTACGAAGGTGAAACTCTGGACCTAACCACTGGAGTTTCACCACCCCCGACCGCGCTGTCCCCACACTCAAGTGACCAACGTAGCTGTCCAATCTTGGTCCCTGGAAGCCTCCAGCACCTGTGCGCCAATTTTTGAGGGAAGATTTTGTGTTAGAATGAAAAACAACGAGTGGATACAGAGATAAGGGTTCACCTGGCATCATATCAGCACAGATGATGTTGTTGGGGTGTTGCCTTTCCCTGTAAACGGCAAGCCCATGTGTTTGTTTTCTATGTTTTCTATTATGTTTGTTTTATTGTGGTTATTGCTGCTTTTATTCTGTTGCTGCTGCTTTATAATGGTTTTTCTTTTTGTTTCTGTGAGAAAGGAGAAAGTGGTTAGTTTCGAGTTAAGCTGTGAGATCAAGATCAACGTTTTGTTGTCATCCCACAAATGTCGTGTCGGACCTCATCGTGTATATTGACTAGCTCGTGCACCCGCGTCGGGTTAGGACGTGTCGCATCTGTGGACTAACATTTCACCGGCACCGTGGTTTGTGGTGGCGCCGCCCCTGCCGGCTCGTTAAACCTTAGTGTTAATGCCTTCTCCCCCCGTCCACTGTGTTCCCTGTCCTGCTGCCGGTCCTTCGGCGGCCTTGGCCGCCGCCGATGCCCTGGTCTTTTCCTGGGTTTCGGGGCGACATGGACGTAGACCCAGGAATCCCCTGGCTCTCCTCCAACAAGCGCGGGCCCGCCCTCCACCGCCCAGGGAGCCCGGAAAGCCCCAACGCTCCCACTCAGGAACAACAGCAGCAGCCCAAAGCAGCACAGCAGCCCAGTGTCCAGCATCGCCTGCCCAGTTTGAAAAAACACTGGCAGCTGCCCCAGGATCCCTGCAGCTGCCCCTGTAGCCGCAGCATCCCCCGGAACACAGAAACTAAGGTTACTTTCCTGCTCCGGGCCTTGTATGGCGCCCGTGTTTTTTCCTCTCACACCCCCGGCCGGGCTCTCTGCACTTCATACCATCCCGTTGGCAAGTACATCATTGAGGGGGAGAACCCCTCCCTATGTAATGGATCAGCCTTGGTGTGGCGCTGTGGGAGAGTGTCATCCCCAAGGTGCTCATCTACAGGACTTCACCTTCACACGAGGGGACTGTCAAGTTACTTGCCGCCGTACCGAGCGGGCCGGTGCCCGGCGCAGTAAATGGAAGGTGGTCCCCTCTCTGAGGAAATTAAGGACCTTGAGGAGATCCGCAGTAACCTGAGGGACCTGGACGGCAGGTGACATCGAGGATGTCTCGTGGATCCCCCCCCGAACGCCTGCCCCGCTCCACCATTGTTCGGTGGATCCGTCTCAAGGTGAAGGTTCCTTACCATCACGGGTGGCATTGGCCAGCTGGTGTTCTGGCCACAGCCCTACCTGCTCCGATCCTACGTTTGCCCCTGCCTGTCTAAAGGTTGGCCACTCCATCAACATCCTGGCCGATCTTCGTGCGCTGCGGCCGCTGCAGCGCCCCCCATCTGAGCCAAGGGGCGGAAGCTGCCTGTGAACATGCCCTTCCGCTGTTTTCAGTGTGGGGGGGGCATCATGGCCCAGGTCTGCCCACTGCGCTTTCACCAGGATGCCCCAACAACGTACGGCAGGCTGGTCCAGGAAGGGATGCCCCTTCCTGACATCAACAGTCGTCTGCGGCTCCTCCCACTCCCGACATTCCGCCACCTCCTCCTCACGCTCCCTCACTATGCCATTCCCCGTATGGCTGGCATCACCACCCAGGGCCGTCCACTCCCCGATATCGGCTTATTCCTCTGTTGCCACGGGTAACAGTCCACTGTATTACAGGACACCTAACGGAGATGATGACCTCCCCGGGACCCTCTTTCCCCCTGCTCCTCCTTTCCTCGCGGCCCGTTTCCCCGAGACCCAGACCTATTCCATCGCCCCGCCAGCCGGCCTGCACCCATGGCGCAACTGCTGGGGGTTCATATTCTCCTGCCTCCCTGGGAACCCACCCACGTCACGACAGAGGCGGTAGTCCACCATCCGCCGCTTTCCTCTCTCGGGACGATGCCCGTGCCTTCCTCCTCGCCCCCCGTGCTGCTTCTCGGCCCCACGCCTTCCTGGGCCACCCCCACCGCCCAACACGCCTCATTGCGACCCCCCCTTCCGCATCCTGTTCCCGTCCATGACAGACACAACGTCATGCCGCAGATATTACCCCCTTCTCATGGATCTTATCGCCTTTACCTCACCAGGGCTCGTCAGTCCCCGCCATACTAGCCAGTCTCCTGCCAGCAACTCTCCCTCCTCGTCCCTCAAACGTTTTCCTCCATTGCTAGGCTCTCCCTTCTCCCTGTGGAATGCCGTTCCCTGTCAGAAGACCCCCGAGTTCAAGACCTACTTGGGGGGAAAACTTTACCTGCGGTGGTTGGGTTTTGTGAGACCGTGGCTCTCCCCCACCTTCCCTCACCTACTCGGCTACACATCATCCGGAAGGACCGACCCCAGGTGCTGGAGGTGGCGTCCTCCTTGCAATTCACACTCCCTTGACATGTCCCCCCTTGCCCTCCCCAGTGGCAGCACGGCCACCTCGAGTGGTCGCAGCAGGGTTGCTACCAACAGGGTGAGTTATCCATACGGTCATGCTACAACGCTGATGGTGCCACATACCGGGAACTGACTCACTACTTTTCCCCTCCTTCCTCCGCCTGTTGTCATCATGGGTGACTTTAATGCCCATCACAGTGCTGGAACCTGACCTCCCTCTCCCACCTCACCAACACCTCCGGGAGGGCGCTCTTTCAGCTTCATCCTTGACCGCCTTCGCCTGTCCCTTCTTTCTCACCCCCGGTCTGCCTAACCGTTCCATCCCCACACACGGGTGCCACTTCTTTCTGTATTGGACCTATTCCTTTGGGACTCCAGGCCTCTCATTGCCCATGACCGTCACCACTGCCCTTACATGGGGAGTGGATCACCTTCCCCTCCTCGCCTCCTTCCCCTGCCGTCACTGCCAGGCCTCACCCCGGTTGCCTGCCTCGTTTGGAAACTCACGCCTTCCGGCTGCCCCTCTTACGAGGCGGCACTCCACGACCCACCGATCTCTCCTCCCGTCCCCTGGATGAACGCCGCTGCCCGTCCCTTTCCACATTCCTGGAGGACTCGTGAAAGGCTGCCTTCCATCTCTCGAACGCTTCGCGCCCCTCGCCGTCCGGGCAAATCTTGGTGGAACGACGACTCTGCGCCCAGGCAGATCAGGCCCGTAGGAGGGCATGGAAACCTATTGCGTCGAAGGCCCACACTACACGCTTGGGGCTCAATATCGTAGACTCGATGCCAATATGTGCCAGGACCATCCCCTGGCCCAAGGAAGGCGTGGGCGCCCACTGCGCTTCCCTCTCTCCATCCTCCGCCACAAAGCGTACTTGGGATTTTTATTCACTCCATGGGGGGAAAAAACAACGACTCTCACTGCCCCTGGAGGAAATGGTGCCACCCCCCTCCTAGAGACTCCGCAAAGCTGCATTGCTGCCGCACACTATCAGGACAAGATTGGTCTCCGGTCTCCTCTCGCGTCATCCCTTACCATCAATGCGGCAATAAATACTGCCTGTTTGCCTCCCCTGGCAATCCCGCACTCACCAGTCCTTTCACGACGATGGATGGACCGGCCTTGTCCACCTTAAGAACCGGGGAAAACTGCGCCGGGATAATTCCGTTGATTTTCCGCTTCACATGACACCTCACCCTTGAAGTCACGGCACTCTCCCTCTTCAACACCAGTTGGCTTCGGGGCGTCTTTCCTACGTTTCTGGAAATCCTCCACGAACTGCTACCTATACCCAAACCGGAAGGACCACCACACTCCCGTCCACATACGCCCATCCCTCTCCTCTCCTGCGTGGGTAAGCCTCCTTGAGCGGACTGGTGGGCCCACTCGCCATATCCTGGTGGTCTGGAGGATGGCCATCTCTGAGAGAGGTCATTGTGGCGTCCGGCCCCGCAGGAGCACCCTAGATAGTCCTGGCGCAGCTGGATATCACTCTGCAATACTTAACCGGGTATGGAGGTCATGACCTCGCGCTCTTTGTAGATCCTAGGAGGGGAGGCATTTGAACTCTTGTCGTCTCACGAAGGCATCCTCCGAAGTTGGCTTCCATGGGAATCACTGGACCCACCCCTCGCCTGGCTCCGTTCATTTCTTGTCAGGACCGGTCTTTTCAGGTTTGCGGTTTGGTGCCTCCACCTCTCCTTCCCGTCCAATGCAAGAGGATTTGGCCGCGGGTTCCATCCTCAGCCCTTTGCTGTTCAATGTCTCCTCTCAGACCTCCACATTCCTCCCCACTCTCATCCTTCTTATCTATGCAGACAACATTACAATCATCAGCAGAGCCAACACTCAGGGCCCAGGCCAGCTATGCTTGCAGGAGGCACGGATACATCTGACTGGGGTGAAGGACATGGGGTCTCTCAATTAATGCTCCCAAAAGCTCCCTTATGTGCTTCAACCCTCAAGCCTGCCCGATCTCCACCCACTGTCACCCTTAGTGGCCTCCCCGGTGCCTTACCCAAGGTCCCACACCTTCCGCGGTATGCGCTGGATGGTCCCGCCTGACCTGGTCTCATCATATTGAGTACCCTCCGTACCACCTGAACAGGCGCCTCAACATCATGGCTGGTGCTGGTGTCCGCTGGGGGGCCAGTCGTGACCTCCTTTGCACTACTACCAGGCGGCCATCAGATCGAAGGTGTCCCTATGGCACTGCATTTATGGCTCGCGGCCCTTTCCACCCTCAGGAAACTGGACATCCTCAAAATGCGGCCCTGAGGGGATCTCCATGGGGGCAATGAGGTCCTCCACCTGTCATCGCCTTACACGCGAGAGCGGTATCCCCCCGTTGGCAGGTACACAGGAGGGAGATCATATGTAGCCAGTACCACCACACATTTCCCTCCCACCATCCCACCCCCCTCGCCACTCTCTATCAACCCGGTGTGGATCCTCACACTCCATCTGGCTTCCTGGAGCCCGTCAGGCCCCCTACTGGTCCTTGCACTGCTGCCCACCTTTGTGCTAACCTGCCACCGACCATCCTACTCAGCCCATCATCCGCCACTCCCCGGTCCCCCCCATTCCCCTTTGGGGGGGCTGGACATTTCCCGTTTGGTTTCCCTGACTATCCCCCAGGGAAATTTTTTTTTCTTCTCCCAAAACTTAGCTAGCGTCCTGGCAGCTTCCTTTATCCGTCAACCACGACGTCACTCTACCACAACCACCTTAAGATCTTCACTGACGCTCTCAACTCCCCCCACCATTCCGTCTACAGGCCTTGCGTCTAGACCCTCGCCCCAACATCTGCAGGCGTGGGGCGGCTGCCCCCTGAACGGACGTTTCTGACGGCAGAACTCTTCGCCATTATTCGCCAGGCTGTGTCTTACTGAACACCACCTACGCCCCAGCCAGAGTTGTGATCTACACAGCTCTCTCTCCTCCCTCCATTCCTCCTCTCACGTCGCCCGGCTTCCTCCACAGCCATGGTTCACTCCCCTGCAACGGCTTACTCCGCTCCCTACCTCAGTGGCTGGAAGGCTCACCTTGCAGTGGTGCCTTCCCACTGCAATATCCGGGCAAACGAGGTCAGCTGGATGCTGCTGCAAAGATGGCACTCTCGGAGGTAAACTCACCCCCCTCCCGCTGCCGCTCTCCACCGCCAAGCGTCTCATTTCTAATGTCTGCCGCTCCGCCGTGGGATATTTCGCTCGGCGACCCCTCCGTGCCACCTCCATGGTCCAATATCGTACCGACTCCCTCCCCGCAGCCGTGGATAAACCAAACGTCCCGCGTCTTGGATGTCGCCCCACCCGCCTGGGATCGGTCACACAACACTCGAGCACACCTGCATCGTCTGCAGCATCACGCCCGACCCGTACTCTGCCCCTGGTGCAGGAACGTCCCGGAGTCCATTGACCACTTCCTTCTGCATGTCCTCGCTTCCACTCCCACCGACAACTTCCTACGTGGTCAACTCATCGCCCTGAACGTCCAACCGAACCTTTGACTACCTGCCCACCCTCTGGCCGCCCCTGCCGTCCACTGCCATCACGACGCCCCGCCGTCATCGCCTCCCCTGTGCCTTCCCTGATGAGCTAATCAACTGTCCGCGCGGTGATTAATTCACGGCTGTACACAGGTCGAATAATCGTCGATTTGCTACATCACAGCCCTTCAACAAGCAAACACAACAACAACGCATCCTTGTATATTTTCTTCAACTTTTGGTCTAATTGCAGTTTGTTTTGGCAATTTTCAAGGCTCAGAACGGTAAAGTTGAATATGTGAATTATGTTATATTGTAATTAATGTGTGGTTTCTGTGGTTCTGTATCTGGTATCCGGTTGTCACACCACCCTGTGTCCCCCGGGGTAGCGTCCTCACCCACCACAGGCTCAAAGGGCTAATGCCAACGGAGATGAGCATCGAAGGCCACCGGTGCAGCATAGCGTAACCCCATCTTTAACCTTACCTTTACCCTAGGTGTGGTGTGTAGTGCCGGGGGACAGTCAGTTTCGTACACAAGTTGTTTCGTACACCAGTAGATTCGTAGCACCAAAAGTTGTTTCGTAGTCTATATGATACCATAGGTCGTTTCGTACACTCAGCTCAGAGTTGAACTTGATTACTAGAGTTACGAAATGCACCAGGTATTACGAAAAAACTCAAAATCATGTACGAACACTAACAAAACTTGGGTACGAAACAACGGTTATATGGCCGAGTTTCGCGGTCGTTTTCAGAGACACCGACTATTTTTTTCTTGGCCTACAATAGGTGCTTGTTCTAATGGAGATTTTTTATTTTGCGCAAACCCATAAAAAAAAGATAAAAAAAAAAGGTATACTTTGTGGTTTTAGTTTGGGTTTAATGGGTGTTTAATTAATTAGTTTGGGTTAACCTTAACCTTGGGTTAAGGTTTTAATGAAACCTAACCTAACCTTAAGGTTAGGTTAGGTTTCATTAAAACCTTTAAGGTTAGGTTAGGTTTCATTAAAACCTATAAGGTTAGGTTAGGTTTCATTAAAACCTTTAAGGTTAGGTTTGGTTTCATTAAAACCTTTAAGGTTAGGTTAGGTTTCATTAAGACCTTTAAGGTTAGGTTAGGTTTCATTAAAACCTATAAGGTTAGGTTAAGTTTCATTAAAACCTATAAGGTTAGGTTTGTTCATTAAAACCTTATAAGTTAAGTTTCATTTATTTAAATTTTTTTTTTTTTTTTTTTTTTGGGGGGGGCAAAATAAAACTATCTCCATTAGAACAAGCACCTAGTGTAGGCCAAGAAAAAATAGTCGGTGTCTCTGAAAACGACCGCGAAACTCGTCCATTATTACCCGAAACAACTTGTGTACGAAACTCCCTGTAACCGCCTGGTCAAGGGGGATGCCCGATTCAGTGTTGGTCAAACTGCACTGCTACTCTGCAATGTAATGGGTACATTTTGGTATTATTCCAGATGAACACCGAATTCACTTTGGTGGACGAAACTATTTTTTTTTGGTGAGTTTTGATGTATTTTTAATTAATCTGCTAACTTTCTGTCGCAAATAATTTTTGATATGCCGTATATATATATTTAGGTAAAGTTTAGGTATAGGTTCGGTTAGGTTAAATTTTTTTTTTTGTCATTTTTGTTGCAAATCACAAAAAAAAAAAAAAAAAAAATATATATATATATTATTTGGCACAGAAACGGTTAGTAGATTAATTCAAAACATCAAAACTCATCACAAAAAAATTGTTTCGTCCACCAAACGAAGTTCGGTGTTCATCTGGATATTTACCAAAATTTTTACTCTAGGACCAGAATTCTGTACACAGGTACCTGGAGCTGTCGCCGATAGGAATTCTCGGCGACATTGGCAAGTGTTCCTATTTTCGGCGACAGTTCCAGTTCTTGATCTTGAAATGACAATACCCAATATATACATTAAATGAACTTTTACTCAGTTTCTGCATTCAGGGACTGAATATTTCAGTAATAGCTTGGTCAGTTAAGTTAAGTTAGGTTGGTTAATTAACCAATGTCCAGGTTAGGTTAGTGAACGAGCTATCTGGCTGGGTTGGCTGTGTCCCCTCAGTTAGGACAGGTTACGTTACCAATGTCAAACTGCAGTTTTAGTGTTTTGAGACATGCAAGAAATATAAAAATATAAAAAAAAAAAATATAAAAATATAGATACATATAAAATAAAAAAATATATAAAAAACCGAAGAAAAAAAATAAAAAAAATAAAAAATATGAAAAATCCAAAAATAAAAAAATTCAAAAAAATTAATATATATATATAATTTCAATAAAAAAATATAAACAATCTAAAAATATATAAAAAAAATAAAAAAATAACTATAAAAAAAAATTATATATAGTATATATTATATTTATATATATTATATGTATATTATATATATATATATATATATATATATATATATATATATATAATATATATATATATTATATATATTATATATATAATATAGGCAATCTAGAAATATAAAGATTGAAAAATATATATATATATATATATATTATATATATATATATATTATAAAATATATATATATATATATATATAATATATATATATATATATATATATATATTATATATATATATATAATATATATATATATATTTTTACTATATATATATATTTCCTGGGGAAAGGGCCGACATGGGGTTTTGACAGGGGATGCTTGCAGCCTTTTTATCTCAAGAAGGCATTTGACTCAGTGCAATCGTGAGTCACTTTGGGATCCTTCTGGATTTTCGGGGGATTCCTGCAAGGACTTTTGGGTTTGATAACTGGTCTGTATTCTGGGACTGAGAGTGCTATGAATGTGGGGCAGGTGTATCCAGCTTCTTCCCTGTGAATACAGGATGAGACAAGGGTGCGTCCCTGCCCCATCACTTTTAAATGCTTGTATGGACTGGTTATTGGACAAGGTTGTAGATCAAAGTGATTGTGGAGCATCCGCGGCAACACCAAGATCACTGATCTTGTTTTTGCCGATGATGCAGTAATCTTTGCTGAGTCGCTGGAGGTCCTGGTGATGGCTCTCGAGGGCTGCACGAGAGGCAAAGCCTTTGGGACTTGAGGTCTCCTGGCTCAAGACCAAGGTCCAGGTGTTTGGAGACTTACTAGATGAAACAGTACAGTCTGTTCATGCATGTGGCGAGGACATTGAGATCTTGGAAAGTTTTACATACCTTGGTAGCGCAGTCCAAATGACGGCGGGTCACGTCAAGAAGTCTTACGGCGGATTGGCATAGCCCACGGTGTTATGGACTCGCTCAGCGGAGTATTTGGCATTGGGCGGTACCTGTGCAGAAGGACAAAGATCCGGATCTTCAAGTCGCTTGTGATCCCTGTCTTACTCTATGGTTTTTGAGACATGGACACTAAAAAAAGTGACTTGAAGAGACGAATCAATGCCTTGGGAAAAAGGTCTTCGCAGAATCATGGGGTATCGCTGGGGTGATTACGTGTCAAATCGCGATTGCACCGGAGACTGAATCGAGGCCTATTACCTGCATAGTCCGTCAGCGCCAACTTCGGCTATATGGGGGATGTGGCACGCTACCCTGAAACCAATCCTTCCCATCGGGTTGTATCTGTAAGAGACAATCCGGCGTGGAGGAGGCCAAGGGGGCACCCACAAAAGGGTCGTGGCTGGGGCAAGTTGATGTTTCTTGTCGAGAGCTGCTTTGGGATGGGAAAGGCCTGTATGGGAACTCGCGCGTGGGACCCCGAGAGTGGCGTCGTAGGGTGGGCGAGGCGACCCCGCCCCCCGGCGTATGCCCCAATGATTGATGATATACTATA